>BGPR01007873.1:0-15654 GCA_013235015.1 Araneus ventricosus | reverse complement strand
GTTGTAAATTATGCCTTCATTCGGGGTAAAACCGGGTACTATGGGAAGCTACGGATACCCGACTCAGGAGGATTTTCTTAGGTTGTGAGATAGTTGGTAGTTTGTGAGGGCCATTCCTATTTGACTTTTGCGTGAAATGATCTGATGGAAAGCATTTCCAATTTATTCCGATTTCCAATATTTTCTTTTTTTGTGATAATTTCAATTAATATAAAGAATTATTTTAGTCAAAATTTTAAAAAGAATTAAAATTTATTTATTCCATTATTTCATCGCTTGCAAATAAACGATTTGTAATAATTTTTTCTCAGATAAAACTTAAAAAGCATGTAAAATTAGAAATCTTTTGCTCGAAGGCTGTGCAATCGTTTGGTTTTATTTAACTCATCGACATTTGGACTGAGCTCGTCTGTTAGCTTGAATTTTAAAGAAGAAAGAATTACGTAGAATACAATGTTCTTCTTTTGCTTTTGGATTGGATTATTTTTCTTCTTATGCTTTTGGGATTTGGATCATTAAAATTGTAGAGAACCCAGGAGATCATTTACGTTCTTCCAATTTCTTTCTTTATACAACATTTGTTAGATTCTTACATATCATTTTGTCGCTATTTTGTTCTATTGTAATTTCCAAACCAGCATTGTTTCAATGCGTTATTCCCTACTTAATTCCTGCAGATTTTATCACTAATTTAGATACAAATTTTGTAAATATTTTTAAATTGATTGTCATTATTCTTAAATTGTTAACTATTCTAACTATCGATAAATCTTTAAAAAAAACTATCTTTATTCTTAAATTGTTAACTATTGTAATTAATGTTAATTTTTAAAAAATCGTCTTTTTTAAAAAATTGTCAACTATTATAACAATTGTTAAATCTTAGAAAATTGTTTTATTCTTAAATCGTCACACATAAAATAAAAAATATGCCACTTTTCCACTTAAAATCTAGTTTTCCCTGAATTCCCATAGAGTTAACATGTGTATCCGATTTTACCCAACTAGTGGGGTAAAACCGAGTACATTGACTTTTTCTATAAAAAAATCATTGGTAAAAGAAAGAGTAAAACTATGATTTTTCCTGAAAGATATATTGTACTCTGATAAATAATGAATATTTTAGTAAAATTTGACAAGCTGTATGTCGAATAGTTTAGCTCCAACAGGCCTTCAAACCTTAGGTATCCGGTTTCACCCCACTTTCCCCTATGTCTCTGAACACTCAACTCGAGAAAGGGGACGAACTAGTCGATTGAAGTTGGTATGCCATCTTTCCATCAAAACTGCAAATTTCTATTAAAATATGGGCGAAATCCAGCAACAGACAATTTGTCTGTGAACATGATAAGAATAACAATAATGGAGCAAGCTAGATGGATGAAATTTCGCGTGTGGATTTATCATCAGAAATTTAGATCTGCGTCAACTTTTGAAGAAACTTATACAACTGGTTGACATTTTGTCGGGCTGTCTATTCCTGTGTATGAGAGCGCGAGAACTCGAAAAAGAAACGAGCTATATAAATGAGATTTTGTAAGCACTTTTGACACCGCATGGTAAATATGTGCTTAATTGTGAACCTAATAAATAAAGAGACAATATCTAAAATGCATACTCGATCCTCTTCTCTATACAACATAGCTAAACACAAAACCATATTGTCGGAATTATACGATAATGTCCGCAGGAAAACCATCCTACTGGTTTATTTATTAATCTTCGTTTTTTATTTGTTTATTCATATATTATTCATCTTCATGGATAATAAAAGAATCTCAAAATAACTTTTCCCACCCCAAGGAAAGATCTTACATCCATCATAATAATCCTTTCTTTCCACCTTATGAATCTTACTAAAACTAGACATGGTCCATCACAAGTTATCGTTTTAGTATTTGTATCACGTTCTTCTCATAGACAAGATTCCTAGATTAACTCCTGCGGATAGTTGAGTTATTGTCAAAAGTTGTGATCCTACACAAAGCGACGTGTTTTGATATTCGGGATGATTGTATTAACAGTCCATAACAGGGCTATAGCTTTCATTTCGTAGTTTTCCTTTATACGAAGGTAGTTTTTAGACGTAAGTTTTCCTTTCTACGAAGAATACTATTACATATACAAATAAGGTATTTTATCTTTGCGGGAATGAGGAAATAAGACTCAAATATAAACTTTGAGATTCCTAAAATCTCATTATCATTAAAAACACAGTATAATCATAAAATAAAAATATATAATATATTTTTAAAAACTTTTTCCGACGAGATTTTTGGCCTTTCTCTATTTCCTTTTGAGCTTTAATTTTCGTTTAGCGTAACTTTTGTGGCAGTACTACATAAAGCTTGACACCTAGCACTGGAAAAAGTGTTTTTATTATTAAGGAGATTCCTTCCAAGAAATATTTTCGATAACGCTATCTCAAAGTAAATTAAATAGGAGGATTAGCACTTAGGACTCATACAACTTTGCACATCAGTCTGAATTGTAGCATTTTAATAATTTTTAGAGGGATATTGAACATCTTCTAATTATTTTCCGAAAATTAAGCTGTAAATATTAAATCACCCAGTCATATTATTTATTTAAATTCATCCAAATTAAGGCTGACAATTTATTTTCATATGGACAGAATACTACTTTCCACACTTTGGTTGAATAACTTAACACCACAGCATACCCCCGAACTAGGGGCCAAGACGGCTCCCTGTCGGTTGGTTGGGTATGCGTGAAACTAGTGACATCTAATTTTTTAAAGCTTTTATCATATTTTCAAACTTAAGCCTTTATGATACTTCGAGCTAGATTGGTTGAAAATCACTGATATTTTTATTTCCTTAAAGCTCTTAGCAAAAAAGAAAAGAAAAATGTAATAAATGAATCACTCTCAAGACATGGCGACTAAAAGAACTTCTTTTCTAATTAAAAGCACGCCTTTCATCTTTCAGGGAAACTTTAGTATTGGTTTCAGTGAAGTGTTCTGATGTTAGCTGAACTAAAGCCCTGAATACGTCTCTTAAGTAGCGACACGTTCAATCGTCCGCCATTTTGGGGGGTAACAGCCACTCTCTCCCTTCTGCTATTGAGAAATACGGAGTTTCGTTCGTTGAATGTGGATTTTTATTAACAAATGTTTACAGATTCCTAAATATAACTTAAATACCTAATGACATACATATAGAAAAAATCATTTTACCTTAAATAATAACTTATTTTTATATTAAAACACATACTATACTAAATGCGTGTTTTGAAATAATTCGCGATCATTTTGAAGAATAATTTTATTCAATTTTTTTTGCTAGGACTTTCTAAGTTGTAAATTACTCCAAACCAGGGTTGATAAAATTTATGATTTTTTAAAAAATAAAAAAATCGGATTTTTTTTTATTTTAATCATTTTTTTAAATTTAAATTTATTTAAGTATAGTATTTAATACAAACATATATGTTAACTTAAACTGTTCAAGTTAGAGATGCAAATTAATTAATACATGCAAATTCTTTTTACATATAATTAAAAATATATATAATTACAGATATATATATGAATAATTCATAAATCAGTAAAAAATAATTACTTACAATAGGATTTTCTGCTTGTTTTAATACTTACTTTTCAATTATCTATATCATAATTTAAATAAAGGATGCTTACTGTTATTTAGAGATTTTACTCCTTAAACCACAGTGCAGAATTATGTATTTATTAGAATACTCAATTATATATACTCACATTTAATTTTTTTAATAGTAGGTCTTTAATTCATGGCTTTACATAAAATAATTTATTTTATTTCTGAAGCGGCAATTCTCATGCCAGTGCTCTTGCTAGAACATTTTTTTTACCTTCCTTAGCTCTAAAGCTCGATTTTTCTTTTTAATTAAAAAGTGCATTCTGTGAGTGACAAAAATATTAACAAGTTTAACCATCAAATTACAGCACTGAGGAAACTGTTTAAAATGCTCCATAGAAGAGCTTAAAAATAATGACTTCAATTGCTTTAACTATTCCAAGTATAATGTTAAAAGTGTGATACACACATGCAAGCGAAGACCCAAGATGGCGGCTGTTTACCCATGTGACTGGCAACTTCCAATCAAAATCGAAAGCGGCACGAAGTCGATGGGGAAAAGAGTGTCGCTACTTAAGAGACGTATTCAGGGCTTTAAGCTGAACCCATTTTCCGATAGTATTAGCTTCATTTGAATAATCCTTGGATTGAAAAATTGACATTTGATTAAGTCTCAGTCTTGAAAAAACTGCTTTAGCAAAATAATAAATGATAAAAAGGGCAATTTGGCAATTTATAAATTTCTTGTGCATTGTTGAGAGTACATATTTTTTAGACTTAAATACCTATTTTTTGTACATAAATACAAAAAAGAATTTATCTTTGGATTCCTACAGTATTTCTTTGTACTCCATAGAATACTAAAGATTTGTATGGGATTAGAAATAAAATGTTACTTTAATACTTAATATTATAAATAGAAGAATTGGTCTAAAACTGAAATTGTGTTGAATATCTGACAGTTTTGCTAGGTTTTTTTCCATATACATGTACTTTATGAAATATGAATCCAGAAATATTGCTGAATTATTAAGAATGAACAAAGACGATTTGACTTTGACATTCCGTAGAACAACTAGGTGTTATCTAAAATGCCTAAGTATTCAATGATATGATAAAAGGGATTTTCTTTTGTTATTTCACTGCATAGTTATAGAGAAATCTACGCATGTCTTTTTCCGTAAAAAAAATTCTGCTTGCTTTTCATAGCATGCTAGCAGCAGATATGAAACAATCCTGAATAAACATATATTTTTTAACACTTTGGATTTAATACCTTTAAAACAAATATTTAATCAAAGTTTAAAAGCTTCTCGTAAATCCTGCGTTCTTGAATTTCTGTAGCAAAGAAAAAACTCTTTACTGTTCTTTCAATCTCATCGTGGAACTTTCATCGAAATGAAGGAACCCTATTCGAAGCATAAAGAACATATTTCCCGGCTGAAAATAAAAGTTAGCTCATATTTCAAAGGTTGGCCTGTCATCATCAGCAGTTGAAGTTTTCGAAAAGAACCCCAGCAGGTTAAAAATAAAATTTTGAAGCAGAACTCATCAATAGACTTGTTTAAGCGCCTTTCATATCCCACCAATCCATCGATCATTTTTATGTACTTAAGGAAGAAGAGAAGGGGAAAGAAGGACTCTCTTTTCTTCCACCATCATGAATTTCTAAGAAACATTCTAAAGGAGAATAACGGAGCTCCTTTAAAACCAATGGTGTCCATGAATACCTTGAATATTATATTGAATGGTGCGGTTAAAAAGTGTGAGGACGGATTGATATTTGATAAGTGGATGTTTAAAATTAATGTGTTCACTTTAAACGTACTGAGCTTATTCAGTTGAAATCTTTCTTAAAAATTAAACAAACTTTCTGTGTTTTTCAAACTATATTACCTTTGAGGTACTGATTGTCAGGTGAAATATTACAGCATTTTATCCCACGCATAATCCTTATCCTTGCAAGGCAAACGTATTAATATTTACATTCATTATTTGCATTTTTTATTACAGCCTCTAGATTATTCTTCATAATTCTTACTATGCAATAATTCCTATTATAGAATGCATTCCTTCCAAAAATGAATAAACTGAAACAGGCAGTTAATTGGAATATCTTTTACTTTACTTTCTTTAATTCTTTCTCCTTCCTCACCCGTTTATCAACGATTTTACTACACGTTTGTTCATCTGTTTTGGGGGAAATTTTATTTTTCCACTTAAGACTCAAAATTTACCCACTTAATTGCACAACAATCATCATACTATTTAGACTGCGTTATTCCGATACAAGCTAAAAATACCAGTTTTTTTTATGTTTTACAAATATATAAACCATTTGAAAACCTCGCACAAAAAAACCATAGTGAAACTTTTAAAAGACATTTTAAAGAAAGATGAGAAAATAAAACAATATATCTTGGTAAATCTTTTGCTTTTCATTGGTTTTTCAGAAAATAAAAACAAATCAGCTGCAAGAAATATGAAAAAGTAGATTTCCTATAAAAATGTATAAAAGTTTTCTGGAAATTAGTGTTATGAGCAAAAGAGCTTTTTCTATATAAAATATAAAACTGTTAAAATAAACTATGCATAATATTTTGAATTTGGTTGAATTGATTTATATATATACTGTATATATAAATATTCAGTAAATATGTAAGAAATTAACTTGGAATTATTGCTATTGAACTAGATTTATTAATATAGTTTATAAGTTGATTATTTTTTGTATATAAGACAGCCGCAAGCTCTATAAAGATGCGATTATTAGAAGAAAACATGTTTTCGTTGAAATGGCTGCACAGTTTCTCAAAAATATCCCTTTTAACTATCCTCGAAATTTTCTTTGAAACACATAAAGAAGTCATAATCAATAAAACGTATTAAGTACTTTAAATTGAATTGTAACCTCAAAGAGTAAGAAATGAAGAAGTCATATATACCATGCTTGCTATGAGTTTGATTACTGCAATGCATGAACTAACCAAATATAAAAAAATGATTTAATTGCCCTACGTTTTCTATTTTAATGTTCAAGAAGTTTTTAGACATAAATACTAATTATAAATGCATCGTCAATGCAATAAGCATTCCTAAAGAAATAAAAGAAATTACTTTACGACTTTAAAAGGTTATATATCATTTTACATTTTAGAATGCAAAAAAATCCAAGTTTATCAGAAAATATGATACGTATTAATCAGAGAAATTATCAATACGGATAATATTAACATAACAAATTCATAAAATAATATAATCATTATTATTTTTATTAGTATATCTAATAATCTAGCCACAATCAGTTTCATTAGCATCTCTAATAATCTAAACATTATTAATCTAATTAGAACGTCTAATAAATCTTATGGTCATTTATTATACTAATGGTATTAATTATCACGCCTGTAATAATCAACATACTGCATCAGATAGTAAAAAAAGTATAAAATTATCCAGTCAGACGAAAAAATCGACCCAGGCATTGTAGCTCAGAGGACAAAAAGAAATATATAATATTAATTTAATCCATATACACATTTTATCTATATATAATATAAGAATCATATCAATTACCCAAGCAACAACAGTAAAGTTGTCCAGCTCTCTGCAGATAAATTAAACCAGGCCATTTCTGAAATTTGAAAATGGTGCTTTATTTATTTAATACTTAGAGAACAGAAACACTAAAGAAAATGTCCTCTAATTGAACTTTTCCCAATTCCCTTCACAAAGGGTTCTTTTAGCTGTCAAAGTATTCCCTCGTCGTTGAATGCTGACGTAAGAGCTTTCGTCAGGAGAAAAAATCCGTCTGGGCTGGAATAAAAAGTTCTTAGCATACCTACGTGAATTATTAAATTGGCACGTTTCAGTAATAGCTTCAGTGACTGTCGAGCGTGGAATAGCTGACGAAATCTATACCTTTTGCTTCTATAGAGAGCTATCCTTTTTGGAGGAATTTCAAGTGCTATTTTCCTGATACTGAAAATTTAATGCGCAGTTACCTCTCTGATCGTTACAGCCGAAAACAAATAACGTCCCCATAGATATAGCAGCTTGCAGGCTTACATTGCACAAAATCTAATGTCTTATGGGAGATTAGTACAATAAAGAAGAAAGGTAAATGATCTCTTCTTTACATATTTATGGTAAAAGAAAACTCTGGTATTTTCCATCAACGTTTTTATATAAATTCTACGACCTAAACCTTAAGATTTTCAGGGGGATTTTGTTGTGTTGTTTTCTACTGGAATAAGAAAATGGTACTGTGTTATCCATTCCCGTTTCTTTCAGTTTTAAAGTCCTGGACATCAATCTCGATCAACAGATATACCATATTTGGCCTTTTATGAAATTTTCCTGTTCTATTTGTTATATTTATTTATTGATGTAATGTAAACATAAAAATATTGGCTTGTTGTGTACAGTTTAAAATTCAGCAGCAAGCGATGATTTGATTTCACGCTTAGCAACTCCGATTGCTAGTCAAAATGCAAATAATGCAACAAAAAAAATGTAAGTCTCTTTACAATATGAGAGCATATATTGAATAAATTAACTGTTAGTTATCGCTTAGGTTAGTTAGATTAATGAAATCACTTTCTTTTGTTTGTTTCTTTTTCATCCCACTTTTCTTCTCTCTGAAGCGGGGATTCGGTAAGTGTTCGAAATCAGAAGATTGATTAAGCTTTTAATTCTTCGTTGTTCGGATTCTGTACAACTTTGAAACTACTTATAGTTGTTTTAAATTTATATAATGTTTCGGATTGCTGAATTTTAATACAGATAATTTTGCGTTTGTTTTTCCTATGGTGTATAGCTTATTTTCCTAGAATTCTATGAAGCAAATAAACGCTGAATAACTATTGTTAATAAAACAGATCGCCTCAGGGTCATCGCAAGCCTTTCCTCAGGTGGAGTTCCGGGATCGCTTGTTGGTGCATATTTTTTCCTTCCAAGTGTCCCCAGGATTTCATCGAATCATTCTTTTGTCATTTATAGGAAATCCTAAAACTTTCCAACATCGTTCCATAACTCTTCATACAGTTTAGAAAAAAAACTTCATGATTCACCACATAATTTGACAATTTTATCAGTCCAAAATTGTTTCTTTTTCTTTAAATGATTATTTAATAATAACAAAATGACAGCTTCCTCGTTCAAGGCATCTATCTTCAAATTCTGGCATCTTACAAGTCAGCAGTTCAATTGCTATCGATGGAATGGATATGGTGGAAAAGATCGAAAACCTAATCTGCACCGCCACTTGCCAGTGCTGAACAGCAAAACGCCCCGTGTGAACTCGGACAACTTGCTTTCAGTTGTTAATCGAACCCGTCGAATAGCGTATTTGTGCCCTTACTGCCTTTCGTGTACGCTGTCATGAAGATTGATAATGTGCTTCTTAAATATTCCAAAAGATTTGCCTTTCCCACCACAGAGACTCCAAATGAACGCGCTGAAACAATCATGCATTTTGGTAGTCTGTGAGGTTCGGCATTGAAGCGTCGCTCAGAGAGTGAGGAGGTCGCGGTAGCCTATTGGTAAGCCTCCGAGCCGGACGGTTCCAGGTTCGAAATCCGATTCCACTGGAGATTCGTCGCGTTGTGCTCCTGTTGCACGTTAAATCATATGTAGGGTTTCAAACGTCCGTCCGCTGGTATGATGAGGAACTCTGAAGAGGCTCAGAAGTCGTACTTGTCAATTGACCACGGTTAAAAATTACGAGTTCCGTCCCAAAATAGCCCTCGAGCTGATTTAAAACGGAACGTTAATATAACTAAACTAACTCTAAGAGTGAGATGGACAAATGCAATACTTATGAAAGTTGTTAAGAGAATAATGCCTTTCCTTTCACAATCACTAGGTACCAGCTACGAGAAACGGAGCAAAGCTAAAAATCCCCCGCACATTTTCACACGTGTTTTTTTTTTTTTTTTTGTCATTCCATGTGTATTTCGTTTCTAGCGTATAGTGAGCTTTCAGGAAGAGCAGATCGTTCAAAGATTTATTCCATACAAATTATTTTAAAGAATTCAAAAGTCTTGAGTGATGCAATGATGCAATTAATTTCAAATCAGATATAATAATTTGGATCAGATATCTAAATATTGGCACCAAATTAATATAAATCTTCGCTAAAATCGGATTTAATACGACAATTACCAATTCAACGCTTTTTATAAATCAATGAAATGCGTAAAATCAAAAATATGCTACGCGTAAAATCTTGGCTCCTTTCAAAAAATTGTAAACGGGTGACGAAAATAGAACGCCATTTTAGTAGTCGTTTAAAAGCCTGTATCAAGAATTAAAGCGCATTGCGTGGTGCTCAGGAAAGGATGTCCTCTTCATTTAACTTCATGCATTTGCATTGCACAACCGGATAAACCAGTGGAAATGGACTCCCCTAAACTTTCTCGTATACTCCCACACAAAAAATAAGCTAAAGGGCAGTAAAACGATCAAGAGTCTCTAACACGGTTTAGAAAAAATTGCGAACCTTCTCTAACACAGAATGCCACGACTATCCAAAAGTTTCAAATGGCGCGCGCGTAAGTCGAAAGGAGGGTATTAGTAGTAGCGCGATTTCGAAGGTCACGAGTAGCGCCAATACGCAATTTGGCCTTATTAGGTAAAGAAAATCTAATATGCAATTTGAACGCATTTTTTTAACCGAATGAAATGAAAATTGGACAGAGATCTACCATCAGGGTTAGAAAATCACGTACCAAATTTCATTTATCTAAGTAGTTGTATTTAGGAGTTATGGCGTTCAGAAGTATGCGATTATACAGACAGACAGTTAACCCTATAACGGATTTGGTCCAAAATTTTATACGGACCTACATTTCTGATGATAAAACTGTGTACCAAATTTTATCCATCCAGCTATTCAAGTTTTTGAATTATAGTGTTCACATGAACACGGACAGCGAGACGGATTTTGTCCAAAATTCGATAGAAACCTACAAATTATGTGTTAAGACCACATACCAAATTTCATCTCCATATCTCTAATAGTTTTCGAGTTATCATGTTCACAGACAGACATAATTCAAAATTGTGTTTTTCGAATTCAGGGAGGTCTAAAACGTGGAGATTCGTCAAAATCTCGAGTTCGAATTTTTTGACGATTGCAATACTTTCTTTCTATTTGTATACTTGCTTCGTATACGAGAAAGTAAATAAGAGTAGAAATGTTTAGATGAGAGTACAATAAATGATAAGCGATTACTTCTATTTTGTAAGAAAACATGAAAACTATTATTAATTCCTGGCGCTTAGTGTAAATTATTGGCATATTTCCAAAAGTATAGAACACAGTAAATGAGAACTTATTTGAAATGACGTAGTAAGTTTTCAAGGTCAATAAGATATATTTTATCAATGTGTTTGTTTTAATTATATCAAAATCATTCAAATCACATCCAACAGCATGTCAGTTTGCCCATTAGTTACATGTATTTAGAATATTTTGCCCCACACTATCCCGAGTTACTGGATTAGGGCGAATTTAATCCTACAGTACTTTAAGTCGGCCAATGAGGAACATGCGTACCAAGTTTAATCAAAATCGATCCAGCTGTATAAAATTTCATGTTAATCGGCCCATTTGTTACATTTAAACGACTTTGCCCCACCATAACGACGTGTATTAGGTTAGAATTTAATTAACCCTCCAGTATTTTTAGTTGGCTCGTGAGAAACATATAAATTTCATCGAAATCACTAAGCATTGTACCGACGTGATGTGTTGGAGGTAAGTATGACTTCACCATGTGTCTTTTCAGAATTTTATTCTCACATGAAGACACATAACAAACTGGACATCACACAGTACAAGACATTTAACACATATAACTTAATATAAGCCGAGCGAAACATTGTTAGAGAAAACTTCAAACATAGCAGGGCGCCATTTCGCTTCCATCACCCAGCGTCGGTCTCTCCCCCCAATCCAGCGTCTCTTCTTCGTTCTCTCTCGTCCGCCAGGGGGCGGGGAGGTTAGTCTGCACAGATTTTGGAGTACAGGTGCAGATGTTAAAGCATGTCCAGCGAGCATTTTGCTGCATGTTTTTAGGCGACTTTGCCCCACCCTACCCTGGGGGATTGTGTTAGGGCATATTTACCCCTACATGTGGGCCAATGAGGAACATAGTACCAAATTTCATCAAAATCGATCCAGCTGTATCAAATGTTGTCAATCGGTCCATTTGATACATTTAAACGACTTAGCCCCACCCTTCCCGCGGCGATTGGGTTAGGGTTTATTTAACCCTACAGTATTTTTAATTGGCTCATGAGAAACATATATAGCAAATTTTATTCAAATCTCTAAGCATGCTAGCTGCCTTTTTACTGCATGAATTTAGGCGACTTTGCCCCACCCTACCCTAGGGACTGCGTTAGGGCTTATTTACCCCTTCAATACTTCAAGTGGGTTAATGAGGAACATATGTACCAAGTTTCATCAAAATACCTTTAGCTGTTCTGAAGTGATTCCGGAACAAATATATAAACATACGTTGAGTTTTATATATAGAGATAATTATGACGCAATAAAAGAACAGTTTGCACAGCTTTCATAATTTAGAGTTATATTATTTACCCAATGATTCATTCAAACGTTTTCATTTATGTATTAATTATTATATTGAATGATTTCATTCAAAAAGTATTAAGTCACATGCGAACTGATGCATTTGTATGAAAAACAAAAAAAAGAGAAATCCACTGAAGAAAAATCTTATAATAATATCTTATAATAATATCTTATAATAATCTCTCATTAAATTCAAGAAAAGAAAGTTTTGATCCTTTTTTTCTTCTGAAAGTCGAATTTGGGAGGATTTGAATTAAATGCCGAGATTTAAAACAAAAAATAACTTTCAATTCTGTTTGAAAAGCGTTAGGATTCATTCAATCAAGTCTAATGAAAGAACTTTCAGGAAATGTTGGAGAAAAGAACTCCTCCAACTCTAAAGAGAAAGGAACAAAAGTGAATTATCTCTTTGAACATTAATGCAAAAAAGAAATATTTCACGAAAGTTCTTCAGAAGTTCTTCGTTTATTAATTACAAACACAAGCCATGTTGAAAAATTTAGAAGTGCGTTAATCATTAGAGCCGCTTAGCTTTATACTCAATTTCGCTTCACTTGACATGACATTAATGCTTAAATTGCTCTTAAGGGTTTTTGTTGAATTATCTTCGACACAAAACGACTCTTAATTTAAGGCTTCTCTTCGGATTTTATTTAAATTCTTATTAGGTTCATAAAATAAGAAGAATAGTCAGAAAAGAAATTGATGCATTTTTATGAGTGTTCAATCACCCATTATAACATTTTACGAACTGAAATAAAAATAATTAACTACATATTTTGTTTACAACTTACTCAGAATAATCGATGCTGAAGATGGAATGGTTTTTATTGTAAACGCAAGTGGTGGGGAGTTTAAAAAAATGAAAGTTAGAAATCAGTTTTCTGTTTAAATTTAACAAGCATAAAAAGATTTTTTCTTTTTTTTCCCCATCGTATTAATTAAATATCTAGAACAAAAGGCATTTAAGACATGAAAGCTCATGATTGACATGGATTCAAAGTCCCCAAGAATTGTTTTGTTGGGAATTCATTTCGGAAGCTTTGTGGAAAGAAAAGAGAAATTAAAATTTTACTTGCTTAAAATTATATATTATAGCATTATTAGTATAAATTTGATTATTATTCCGTTGAACTTATATTATTATACTCGACTGAGATAATTTAAAGCTGAAAAACCTTGTAGAAAACGTAAGTGCTTTATAAACTTCAGTAATATAGTAAATGTATGGGAATTAATTAACATCGAATTAATTCTTGGCTCAATTATTAGCTAATCATTGATCCTTTATTGCTTGGTGCAATATAAGAGGTTCTTTGAAAATCGCATGCATCCAAGTTCACTTCCCTGCAGGTTACCTTGGAGAAATTATGTAAATATTTAGAATCCGATAAATCATTTTATAGCATTAAAATTTCAAAAAATTAATTCCCAGATGTTTTCTTAATTTCAGCAACTTTGAAAAATACATTATATTAAAGGATATATTATGAGATACGGTCCACAAAAAAATGTTAAAAATTAGATCGTCAAAAAAATTTAGAAAATTTGTAATAGACAATTGGGCCTTTTATTTCCCAAAAGTCATTTTCAACAGTAAAAAATCATATTCTACAAAGCAAGGACACTAACGACAAACGATTCGAATACTTTCGATAACTGATAAAATATCAACAGATGTATAAATTAAATTAAACTATGATGATGCAATTTTTCGATGCGTGCTATTAATTGTTTATGTAAAGATAATTTAAACTGTGTATGTATTATGTGGACGTTAATATAACCTAACCTAACCAGACCTCTGTCTAAGAAATTCGAAAAAATAATTTTACGAGATTCGTTTTAAAAGTATAAATATTTTTCTCGTAAAATTTTAGCAGTAGTATTATATATTCTGTGGGCACTTCAGTCATTAACTGGATATCCTATTCATGAAAACATTGCGCTTACTCCACACATTGTCAACATTCAATACAGTTAAAACTATGTTTGACAAGCTGTTTCCGAGTACGAAATAATTAAATAACTATCAGTTTCCATGATTCGTACAATGGCAGATTCAAAGCAAATTAAACTGAAAAACACTGAACTTTTTTTTCTTTTTTGTCATATAAAGACAGTTCAAGAGAATTTGTTGGCAATTCATAATTATTAAAAAATTCGAGAGCCCACATTGAATTAAATTTTCTCGGTAAATCAAATGTTTCAACTAATACTCTGCACACTTTTTATTTTCCCATTAGAACGCAGTTGTTCGCACAGTAGAATCTATTAATGCAAATACCCCAGAGGTCTGGAGGCTTCATTCCAGGAGCATGGCTAAAAGTGTTTTCGTTGCTGTAAGAAACATTGGCAATTAAATCCTAATTAACAAGAACGGCGGTCGACATGGTCTTCGGCGAGGAAGATTGAGTGTTTTAATCAGATTAATGGACGAGTGCTGGAAAAGTTCTGCTTAACATTTCTCTGTCAAAAGGGAAGAGTATTTCACAGGATGGCTGCCGTTAAAGCGTGCAAGTGTTTCACAGCGTTTGGAGAAATATTTTAACAGGCCGAGTAGTGCTCTTCAAACATTATTTTTGTTAACAATTTTCTGTTGCAACGTAGAGAAAGGAAGAGTTTTGAAAATCATCAGAGAATCAAAAAAATTTGCTTGGCGGTTGATAATCAGTTTAATAATGTATAGGTTGAGTATAAAAAAAACTTTACCGATATTTAAGTCAAAAGCGATTGCACAGTTCAAAGAAATTTTTGGTGCCAATATTTTACGTTCGTGTGCGTTCAAGAGTTACGTGTGCGTTCAAGAATGATGTATAAAAAAATCCAACCTCATAGTTACGGTTACAGCGGCAAAATTTCGGAAATTTCAAGTGGCAATGCCTACCTATTTTTTATTTAATGTGATTTTTACAGTAGTAAACTATAAATGGAGTAGGAATGGTACCTGAAGCACGAAAAACGCCAGCCCAAAAGTGACAGAAAAGTAAAACATTTTATTGTTTCAGAATTTTTCCATATCTCCGCCTTCACACTCGATGACAATTTGCACATAGAAAAATTTGTGAAACAAAGTAAATTTTCTGTCGCTTCCCTGTCCCTTTGGTATTTTTAGCAGTTTTTTCTTCATCTCTGTCTAGAACAGAGTTTTACTCAGGAAATCTCTAAATCTCATCAATGTGAAGTTCTTGGTTATAAAAATTTGGGTATTTTATAGGTAAATTGATAATATATCTCACTGTCTATTTTACGTAGCTGCATGCGATTACATCAAGAAAATGCCATGAAATTAAGCCACCTTCCTAAAAAAGAAAGATAAAGAAAAAGAAAATGACTTCGGCTAATGGACGCTTACGCAATTATATAAAGAAGATTTTAATTTTTTTTTAACAACTAACGTTTGCTTTTGAAACATATGTCGTTTATTCCTTTAATTATAATAAGTTAAAGAGAAATCATTTTGCGATGACA
>BGPR01007872.1:43621-61066 GCA_013235015.1 Araneus ventricosus | reverse complement strand
AGAACAGAGCCTCGTGGTACCTGGCGGTCTAATGAAGTGTTTTCACTATGTTTTCGAAACAGGAACAATGGAGTTGTATAAAGATTGAATGTGCCAGAGGTCGTACAGCACAACATCAAGGTCTTCAAGAGACTTGCGGGGAATCTGCCTTATAGAACAGTGGCAAGGTGGGTAAAAGCCTTCAACGAGGGATGCCAAAATGTGGCAGACATGTGTCAGCCAGGTCGTCCTAGTGTCAGTGAAGAAGTCTATGTTCTTGCCGCGTTACTGGACAGTGATCGATGCCATACTATTTGTGAGCTGGCCCGAGAGACAGGATTAGCGCATACGACTGTGCTTCACATTCTGAAGGAACGCCTGGTCATGAGAAAAATTGCATCATGATTGGTTCCGCATGATTTAACGGTAATGCAGAAATGGCTACAATACAATGCTGCTTGTAACCACTTCGAGTGCGAAGGAGAGTCTTTCTTACTCCATATCATTACACTGGATGAGACATGGGCCAAATCGTACAAGCCACAACTGAAACGCCAATCGAACAAATGGCGTCATTACGGGTCACCACGAAGATCGAAAGTTCGTCAGAACCCTAGCAATGTGAAAGTTATGGTGATTCTCATGTACAACTGTGATGGTGTTATCCTAACACATACCGTTCCCCCACAGCAGACCATCAATGCATAGTATTACTGTTCATTTTTGGAACACAACCTGCGACCAGCTTTGAGAAAGAAGCGGCAGCACTTTCTACAGAACCCATCCATCATTTTACAGGACAATGCTCGGCTGCATGCAGCGCAAGCTGTGGCTGATTTGTTCGATTGATGGGGCTGGGAAATGCTGTACCATCCACCATACTTCCTGGACTTAAGCCCTTGTGACTTTGACTTGATTCCTAAGATGAAGGAACCACTTCGTGGCTTTTGCTTCAGAACTGTTCTAGAGACTCTTCAGGTAGTAGACCGCTTCATTCAAACTATCAACACAACAGGCTCTGCTAAAGGTATCCTACAACTTCCACATCGCTGGCAACAGGTTGTAGACAATGCTGGTGACTACATTGAAGGACAGGAAAACTTGGTAACATGTATCTCTTTTTTATCAGTTGTAAATAAATAGTTGCCACTATTAAAGTTCCAACCCTCGTAAAATAAATCAGGTTAGTATCATATAAATTTTAAATTTCATTAATTAAATAAGAGTATTTTAGTTTATTATTGTTATCTACAATTATTATTTATCTAGATTGGAAACACTCAATTATCTGAATAACGAAATTATTAATATGATTGAAAAAGTCCTTATGTTCTGTTTATTTAGACATTTTGATGATCCAAATAGACTAAAATCCCATGGAATTCTGATGATCGAGTCTCTACTATATTCTTATTGAATTGACTTTTTACCACATTTCTAGCTTTTAGATATATAATTGGTATACACTGAAAAAATCTAGGAAAGGCCACACTGGCCCCTTCTGACTTCCTAGGTATATGGCAATTTTCAGTCTTTCTAGTGTTAAATGATTTTAGATACCTGAAAAATTACAAATTTTTAAAGTTATTTATGTCTCAGTTGAAGAGTGTGATGTATATCATATTTTTCTCACTATTTCAAATTCATATAAATAATGAAATTGTCCATTATTGTTCTAATATGTTTATTTTTCTGGTGATTGGAATCCAAATGAAAGCATACCTACCATGTTCATGCCAGGTTGAAATGAGAGAAAATTTTGAATTCAAGTTAAACCAGACCAGTGTTGAGCCCTAATAGCAATGTGCTCAGTGAATCTCATAACTATTTTTATATATTCTTTAGCCAACCACAATTTTTGAAGACTATGTGGATGCTAGAAATGTTAGTGAATTGAATCCTCTACTAGGAATATTATTTATACTGTACAGATTTAAATTTTGCGTGAGTGCAGTGAATTATGAATATGTTCATAAATGTGTACTGGATTATATAGCAGAATTTGGTTAGCTGGAAAGAGATATGATTTAGTTTTTTTTTTTTTTTTTTTTTTTTTTTTGGTATATAAAAAGAAAAGCATTTTTAAAGTGAATTCAAATTTTGGTTATGAAAAACTACAGTCGAACGTCGCAAATCCGGAATCGTCGGGACGTCGGTAATTCCGGATTTGGGATAATTTCGGATCTTAGATCATTTCAATATTAAGAAGTGAATTTAACATCATAAAACACAGAATTCAATTTAAATTTTAAAAAAAAAACTTATTTATTACTTGTTTTCTTTGATTTATAAACATAGTTAATATTATTTCTTATTAATTTTAACATTTTTACAAAACATTTAATTTAAAGTGAGTTGCTTCATTAGTTTCGGTTTTTGATTAAGTAACTTCTCTTTTATTTTATGTATCACCATTATGTCCGACTCCGAAATAAAGTCCCTTTGCTCAAGTCCTTTTATTGCAGTGTTCAACACTTCCACTAAACTGTCAATTGGTATTTTATCTTCCAATTGTGTTTCTTCTTCACTCTCCTCTCTATCGGATACTGAAGTTTGGGAGTTCATCAACACCATACTGAATATATCGGCATCAGTGAGCTGACACTCTGTCGGGGCTTTATCATCGCAATGCAGTACTTCAAAGGTGTCATCTTCGGCAATTTCTTGTTCTATTGACTTGATGTACTCAAGTAGTTCAAAAATTGAAGATTTTCTTTTGAGATCCTAACATTAGGATTACAATACCCCTCCCCGTAATACCTTCATCGCACATCGTTGTACATGTGGTTAAATCCCTTCACTCCCCAGATGGTTACGACCGGTTTCTGCTGACTCGGGGCCCCGATTTGGTAGATAAAAAGTTAAGATAAAAAGATATTTTGATGCTATTGGTGTGCAGATTGTACATATAAAATTATGATGTATAAAAATGTTTAATTGAAGAACTAAATTATTGCTTCTATATTATTTCAAAATTGATTAAAACTTCAAAGTTAACAAAGAATCATAAATAAATTATCTGAAATAGCTGTTTTATAATCTTTTTAATGACAAAAGATAGTAAATAAACATTTAAGATTAAACAGACTCATCTTGATTTCATGCAATATAACATATTTTTTAAAATTAAGAATACCATAAACCAAATATATGAGTGTATTTAAAAATGTGCTACATCAAACAACATGTTACATATAATTAACCTCCCCCCCCCCCAAAAAAAAAAAAACAAAGAATTGTTCCTGAAAATTAATTTTGTTGAAAATGGAAATTACTGATGAGTCAAATGCATGCACGTGAGTCAGCACATGAACCAGTCAAATGATTAAAATAACATGTATTCAGGAAAGTAATCCATTATAATTTTTTTTTTATCAGAGAATAGAAGTTGATTATGCAATAAAATAAGATGCATAATTTAATATTTTCTGGCAGAGATATTAATAAATAGAAAGACTTTAACATATTTCCAATTCATTAGTGAAATTGAGACAAATTTGTGAAAAATTAATAAATAATTGATTAATTTATGATATAACTAGCAGTACACGAACGACGTTGCCCGTTGCATAATGACATTAACAAAATAAAAAAAGCCCTGAATGTCATAAAATAAAGTTTTAAAAATGAAATCAAAACACATATGTAAACATAAAAGAAACAATCAAATCAGTAGTAATAGTTCAAATAATTTTTTCTAGCCACTCTAAATAATGATTAATTTATACCTTTTCCCATTAATTTTATAATCTTTCTTTTTCATTTTCTGACTATACTCTTCTTTTCTAATTTTTTTGTATATATTTTTCATCGCTTTCTTTGTCTCCTTCGTAATCTTAATCAAACCTTTCCCCCAACTCAAAGCTTAGGCGCGAAATAACGTAATATGATACTATGAAAACATCCGGTCTTCAATATAATGCAATCAGTTCTGTGTCTTCTTTCATGCTACTTGCATCTTCCCATTTTATGGTATGCAATTCTTGGTTATTCATATTTTGCTTTTTGTCTATCCTAACACTCTGGGTGAAGGTAGTGTTCTATTAGCTTATTAGCTAACACTGTTCACAGAAACTGTTGGGATTTTTCTAATTATTACATGGTTAGTATGGATAGTTAGTACGGATTTCACCTCCCTGATGAAGATCCATTCTTTTTTACTGAAATACTTTCCATCATTTTATCTCTCCATTGAAATTTGAATTTGATTTATATATATATATATATTCAATTTAGGTCGTAGAAGTTATTTGGTTTGATATTTCCACTTTTGTTTTTATCATCTTAAAAAAATTTAGGATTTACTTCCTTTTTCAGCCAAGATTTTCTTTTATCTGACAGTTATCAAAATTTTGTCATTTAAATTCAATTAAAAATATAGTGAAAAATAAAACTCCATATTTTACAAATGATAACTTAACAATTTAGTACATTCTTGAACTGAAAAATGATATAAAATAAAAACCTATTACTTGTTTCGCAGAATTTTAAAAATGCCTTTTCCCAAGAGATGGCGCTGAAGTTTACTAGGCTGTGACGTCATCTTTTTCATCAAATTTTTAGCCTTTTTGCCAAGAAGGAAATAAATGGTACTTTCTGGCACCTGAAAATAACTCAAGGGTTCCCTAGTTCCCTACCGTCATAAAACCCCCCCGCAAGAACAGCTCTTTCTTCGCTACCGACTCTTCGCCTTAGGGTACGAAGAGGGCCGGGGTCGGGCTCTGGTTTGAGAGCAGGTCAGTCAAATTCCCGTTCTGTCAGAAAATTGTTTGAGAAATTTTTCTTCAGCTGGTTTTTTAGTTCAAAAAACGCATATTCCTTGATGATTGCCTTTTCTTTTTTCCCTAGCTGAAAATCCTGAACAAATGATGTTTCGATAACAGTATTTTATGCTTCTAGAATGACAATGAACTGAATTAAAATTGAAATCAATAATATTAGCCTTCCTTATTTAGAATTTCGCGTTAATTTTAAAGTAATCACAATCAATCTATAACAAACAAACAAACAAAAAAAAATCAAATTTGCTTTTCTGCAATCAAACTACTAAAATGCTTAATAATTGGCTACAAACCAAAATAACACTCACTTGGGAGGGGGGGGGGGGGGCTTAACAAAAATATATAATTACATTCAGCACACCTCTAAAATTATTGAGGAGCTTCTCTTGATTTAATTCTCATGCCAAGTCTCCACACCTCCTAACACAACCCAAATTTCTTTTATCGTTACGATAATATTTGTAAGATACACTTATATGATCAAAAGTATCCAGACACTTTCGGATTTTCACACTTTTCAGAGCTTCTCAGGAAAGACTAGACCAACTGCCCTTAAACTTTGACCATGTAAAAAATAGACTCTAATTCACATTTTACTGTGAAGATTCGGTCACGAGGGCATTTAGGAGACAGAGTGGAAATTGACAATGGTGTTGAATAAATGGAAAGCATAAGGCGACAAAAGATTTATAGACATCTAAAATACCCAGGAGTATAGGGGTAGACAGAAAAATTTAAAAATTTATTAAAAAAGTATAATACAGAAATACCAGTATAAATACAGAAAAAATTTTTTAAAGAAAGATCAGAATAAAGGCAAAAATATAAACAATATATTTTCCCACTAATTTTTTTAGACAGATTCATCTATATTTCCAAAACTGGAGTAACATTTTTCATGCGAATTAAAGTTGGATATAAAGGAATTTCAGAAGCTATTTTTAATAAAATTAAATCTATCTAATTAAATATTTAATATTGTTGATATGAAATATTTACGGATAAGTAAAAAACAAGAAATGTTTTCAAGTCAGGGGGAAAAAAAAAAAAATCAAAGATCAGATGGTAATAAGGGGTACTTCTACTTCTGCTCTGATATTATATACTGATGACTGAAATGATATCTGATATTATATACTGATATTTCTGATAAGTTATTTCTCAGCAGAAATTAACTACATTATGTAAAAGTTTAAGCACAATTCAGTAAGTTTTTTCCCATAAAATTGACTATTGGAGTTCATAAGATTATAAAAATTCTAAATTTTCGATGCAGTTTAAATGGTCTTACTTCTCGATTCGCTTCAGATTTCATAATTATTTCACCCTCTGATGCTTCCTTTGGGGGGCCTGGTCATACGTCCTCCCTCTGGTGTGGTGAGGAATGCTGGAGAGGGTGTGCCGACGCTGCAGTCACCCTCGTCATCTGACCACGATTCAAAATGAGAATATTACAAGAATTTCATAATTAAAAATGCGTTCATTTAATTACTAACTTTAAAAAAATTATCTGAAAAAGAACTTATGTTAAAAATGATAAAGCAAACATAATTCTTTTGAAATGCTCAATTTTATTACATAAGAATAGATTAACGCTTTGAAAAAGACACGAAAGAAAGTGATGATACATGATGATAAGTATCCATAATCATTATAAATCTAACAAAAACATATTTTATGAAACATAATCGCTTTTTAGCATTGCTAAAGATAAAGACATAAAAGATTTAGACAGAAAAATGTACTTAGATAATTATTAATGTATAAAATATATAATAATAAGATTAATAAAAAGATACATAAAATATCTACTTATTTAAAAATAATTAGCACAAAAGCCTTCATACACATTGTTGCATGTTTTATGATTTCTACAGATCATCTGCCGTCAATTTCTTTTTCTTTGTTATATATATATTTTTTTAACTAACAGTGGTTCACGTATAGGCTGGTTTCTCGGTGATCTACTGTCAATGATTTCTGGGAGGACACATTGCAAGTAAAAGTTTTCTAACTTTGGAAGCAAATTTGTCCAAAATTGTACATTTCGGTAGATCCGCAGTATAAATGTATCCTTTTCACACCACACATATAAGTCGCTTTTTCTTCATTATCCAAACCATATTTCATTGCCAGGGTTGACACAATTAAGTTCTTAAGCTCAAATTTTGATCTGCACTACATAATATTTGTGTGAATCAAATGATGATATCTATATAAGATCGTATCAGCTGATCAATTCTTATGATGAAATTGATTAGGAATATTGTAAAGTCAGTTTCTGTATTTTACAGAATGATGGTATGCAGTGTTTAAAATAAAAATTTAAATTCAAAATTTCTCTTTTTATGCGCCATTGAAATATCCTGTAATATTATTCCCCAATTTTTTTGTGATTATAAGTAAGGTTGACAAAATCATATTCCCCGTTTTTGTTTCGCCTTTAAATAATAATTGTCTCTGAAATAACTGCAATACTTTTGAGCAGATTCAAAATTTATCATAAAGATGGCACATTAATGGTTTTAAAAAAAATGATAATGGCCTGGCAGTATTCATACATTGAATGACGTCGGCCTTCTTAACTTTCGCAACGACTTAAATATACATGTACGAGATGGCAGCAAAGGAAAGTTATTATTATGGTTAAGGATTTATTTGAAGAAATTTAACGACGTTCATTTGTTTAAAGAAATCAGAATTAGTGTACGTGAACAAAACGTAATCGAAGGTCACAGTTTGAAAAATTCCACAATATTTATTTAAAAATTATCTAGAAAAAATTAGATAATTTTTAAAAATTAAAAATTATCTAATATTTGTTAGCTTTAAAAAATTAAAAATGACCTGCTATACTAAATTATTTTTAAACAATAATATATTTACATGCTTATAATTGTTTAAAAATTACATTGACACTACCAATAATCTTTCCACTTGCAAATAAATTTTTTTTGGAATTGAAAATAATACTAATTTTGAGAACTTTAAGATGTAATGTAAGTCAAGAACGATGTTCCTCTTCGGCAATTTTATCGATTGAATCAGAATAGGTGAATTCATGTTCTCGTGATGCAAGTCAAATGTACCGCCCAATTCACTTTTGAAATCCATTGTGTATTTTTCAGAAGGAAAAAGGATATGGCATTACAAACAGGGCCTTGCGTGGCCTTGAAACAAATTTCGTACAACAGAATAATTTATTTTATTTTGCTTTTATTACATTGCATAAATTGGTATAGTAAGAACATGTGATGAATAATTAAATTATATTTATTAAGTTAACATTTCAATCGCACAGAAAATAGTTAATAAATGAAATTAGAAAAATTGCTTCTCAATTGCTTCATAAAATACAAATTGGTATGTGACTTAACTAGAATAAAGTTACAATGTTTTTTTTTTTTAATTTTCTTACATGTTTTATTTCAAATTCGTTGATATATATCATCATAAATTAGTTTTTTGGCTAATTCAGATTGGATAGAAAAAAATGGAATGAGAAGGTAAATATTTCTTGAATAATGCTATAATCTCAAGTAATTTCTTTTTTGTTTTCAATCTTGAGAGAGAGAATGTTTCTGCAGATACGGCGTAATTGGCAGGAGTGGAGTTCTCCCCGCGTAAACGTTGTGCTTTAGCTGCGCGATTGTATCGAGGGTTCTTTCGAGGCCTACTGCTATGCGGACCTTTATATTTAGCAATCTTCACATCTGTAATTCTTAAGTATCCAGTATAAAAATGGTAACTCAAGTACAACTCACATATACAGTATGGACTCCAAAACAGCGTAACTACAAACAGAAGCCCTTTTTCACAAGAATGGAACCAGGATCAATTACCCTCAAGCATACACTATCCCAGAAAACCGCAAGTCCTGTTTCAGTGTTGACCCCATGCGGTTAAACAGGGTTTTTGTATTTTAAATTGGCGAAAGAAAATCTAGAAAGGACCAAACCGCCAAGTGAAAAAATCGCCAACCCTGAAAATTTCACTTCTTTACTGATTTGACTGAATCAGATGTAGCGCCCCCTAGCGAACAAAAAAAGTATTTTAATGATTTCAATGTATTTACTTGGTTTATAATTATAATGAAGTATCAATGCAAACAAAATAATGCAATATATTGTGGAAAAGGGTACTTTGTAGATCGCCACAAAGTTTCAAAGCAGTTAAATGTTTTTTTTCCAAAAAGAAATACGTGTTTTGAATTATTAATTACATCCCCCTTTGAGTATTTATTTTGACCTTCATATAATTTTTATAGAGAAACGGCTTTCAACTAATTCTAGAAGAATATTTCTGTAACAATCATATGAAATTATGTAATCTTCAGAGAATTTTTTCTGCCCCATACTGTGGCTAAGGTGGAGCCATTCACTTCATCTTTTTGCGAAGACAGCCATATATATATAGCATTGCATGGTATAGCAATGATGCCTCACCTACTGATAAAAGAAAAATTTTATACATTTCTGGTTGCCAGATTGTGAACAGAAAATAAGAGAACATATATAAAATGGATAAAAACTTAAGAATTATTATCTTAATGGAAATTTTTATAAATCTTTGAAAAATTAAGCTTTATTTTAGATCTGTCACGTGTAACCATTATTGCATTACTTATAAATGATTTAGAATTATCATTAACTGTATGTATTCCCTCAGAATAATCTGTAGCAATTTCTCTAAGTAAGTTTAATGAGTAGTAAGAATTAAGTTAACAATTATAGTTGTAAGTATTATTAGTAAAATTAATTATTATTTTTTTTTTTTATTTCAGACCTGATCTAATGGAAAAAGTTCGAAATAAATCCCGGATTAAGCTTAATATCATATTTTGCTTCATCACTGCATTTGTTTGCATTGTCATGGTTTACCGTGGGAAGAAAGCTGCTGAACGTGGAGAAAGTTTAAGAAAAATGAATATCCAGTGGCATGAAGAGCAAAATGTCAAAAAATAATTTCTGTTTGTCTTGTGCATTTAAAAACATACCAATTTGTTGATTTTATAGATTTAATATTGTTTCAGATTATTTTGTTCAACTTGTAATTAAAGTTTGTTGACCACATTTTATTGCAAATAAATAATTGGAATTGTGGTACAGAAATGAATTTTTATCATTTATCTACATGGATTTCTTTTGAATTTCAGTTATTTTGCATTTGCAGCCATTTGGTAAAATAAATGATAGGTAACAAAAAACAGGTTGACTATTTCATCAGTACATTATTATAATATGAAGTGCATAATATTTGAAAGTATTTTATGTTACTAACCTTTTTATTTTCATATTGAATATGAATATAAAATAATTAACATTGATATAACTGAGATAATGAGATAAATTTTAGGTTGTACAGATTTGTATATACATGTTACATTCTTGCAATCATTTTGTCTAATTACAATCCAGAATTGGTTGTATTATTGTTTCCATTTAAAGAATAATGGTTGGAATCATTTTGATATATCACAATTAACAATTTTAAATCATTAATACAACTATGAAATGCTTTTAACATTTCAAGTTCTATAAGAAGATCAGATATAATGAGTAGATATTAAATTTAATAAAGTTGTTTTATGTGCAGAAATATTTCTGTTTCTAAATTAAATTTATTAGCACATAAATATGGTAAATCTTCATTACTTGTGAATTATGGAGGAGATACATTTTGATGTATCACAATGGCAGCTCAGAAGCAAGTAGTGTTTCAAAAATGTTTGTTGGTACTGAGTAGTGGCATAGTAAAAAAATCAGCAATGCCTGAACACTCGAACCTGGATGAAAAAAATCGCCCTGTTTAAAGCAGGTTTTTACAGTTTTTCTTGTTTATTTCTCGTAATACAAAAAAACAGTGCCAGATTGGTGTTTCAGCTCCACTACACTCCTGGTACTGGTTTTTCCTACTTGATAATGTATTAATGTATTTTGTATAATGTTTTAAACCAGAAGATCTGCAAAATTAATTTTTTCTTACCTTCAGTGATAATGAGATTGATACCTCCTTGTAAAAATTTTCATCTGAATAATATTTTAGAAAATTATTTGCATACGCTTTTTCAAAGAGTGACTTCTAACAAAAGGAAACAAATATTCAATACTAGCAGTACTTGCAAGGCGTTGCCCGTGGAATCAGGACTTCAACAAAAGGAAAAAAAAACCGCTCACAATGCCATGAAAAAGTTTTGAAAACAAAATCAAAACAAAAGATACACATTGATTGTCCTGCTTATTATTATTTTTTTTTGCGATAATGACATTTAACTGTAGAAAAACAGTACAGGGTACGTTAATCCAAAACAACATTGAAAAATTGCAATGTGAAAATCATTATTATATAGCAACCAAAATATGCGAGACAAATAAACATGTTAAGATACTGCCGAAAATAATAATTGGTCGTCATTGAATTGAAGGTTATGACGCCACCTGTGCTCTGCACTGTCAGCCAATGAAATTGCCAGCAGCATTCTGGAAAAGTGTTGCGGGAGGAATCTCGCTAGATAAAAATATCTTTTAACTGACCAGGAAAAAATTAATATAAAAAAATGGGAAAAGATATTTTAACCGTTCTTGTTTTAAATCCGACAGAACCGTTCCAGTTATAAGCTGAAAATAATAGTGTTATTAGAATGTTGGATGCAGCAAATTTAAAAACAAAAATAAAATTTCGATTGTAAAACTGACTTTTTAAAAATTTCTCAAAATTCAGTAAATTAAGTTAGAAGTTCAAAACAAATTTCATTAGAACGTAAATTATTTGTTCTATCCGTTGGTGCATTGATTGTTTTTCAACGATCATTAGAAAAGATACTACGGCTGTAAATGTTCCCAAAACAACACAAAACATTAAGGCTGTCTTCGTGAAAAAATGAAGCGAAGGGCTCCACTGAACCCATCTTTTGGGGTAGAAAAAATTTGCTGATGATTACAAAATTTCATATGATTGTTACAGAAATATTATTCTACAATTAGTTGAAAGCTGTTTCTGTATAAAAATTATACAAAGGTCAAAATAAATACGCAAAGATGGTTAGAATTAATAATTACGAATGTATATTTCTTTTTGGAAAAAAACGTTTAACTACTTTGAAACTCTGTGGAGATCTATAAAGTACCTTTTTCCACAATATATTGCAGTATTTTGTTTTCATTGATAATTCATTATAATTATAAACCGAATAAATATATTGAAATCATTAAAATACTCTTTTTGTTCGCTAGAGGGCACTGCATCTGATTCAGTCGAATCAGAGAGGAAGTGAAATTTTCAGGTTTGGCGGTTTTTTCACTTGGCAGTTTGGTCCCTGCTAGATTTTCTTCCGCCAATTTAAAATACAAAAACCCTGTTGAACCGCATGGGGTCAACACTGAAACGGGACTTGCGGTTTTCTGGGATGGTGTATGCTTGAGGGTAATTGATCCTGGTTCCATTGTTGTAAAAAAGGGCTTCTGTATTTACGTGGGTCTCCAAACCTCAACGCGATTCCTTTGGAGTCCATACTGTATGTGTGAGTTGTACTTAGAGTTACCATTTTTATACTAGATACCGAAGAATTACAGATGTGAAGAATGGCTAAAAATAAAGGTCCGCATAGCACTAGGCCTCGAAAGAACCCTCGATACAATCGTGCAGCTAAAGCACAACGTTTACACAGGGAGAAAGAAAAACACAGGAGGTAAGAGAACTGAGAGATGAGCACTTATTTTTTTTTAATTAACACTTTTTTAATGCATTGTTCAAAATATTCAGATGTTTTCCATTCACTAGGTCCAATGAAAAGGCAGATTCTGATGAGACATTTCTCGACCAAGAGCCTATTGAAAGGTATAATAAAATAATTTCTCTCAATTCTGTTGAATGGAAGTCTTTGATTTGAAATAATTTTGTACGTATAAATCAAAATCAATTTTTAAAAAAATGTCGTTTCAATAAATATGTTTACTCTTTTTTCCTAATACATTTACTAAACAGATAATTTTAAAACGAGTACTAAGTAATGAGAATATATTTTAGAATTTATTACGCATTTTTTTCAAAAGCAGTATTGAAATTATTCAGACGTTTTCCACTCGCTAGGTACAATGACAAGACAGACGCTGATGCGATATTTCTCGACCAAGAGTCTATTCAAAGGTATAATAAAATAATTTTTCTCCATTCTGTTGAATGAAAGTCTTTGATTCGAAATAATTTTTGACGTATAAATCAATTTTTTGAAAAATATCTTTCTATATCAATAAATATGTTTACTCATTTTAACCAATAAATTCATTAAAATTGATATATAATAACTCCGCCTGTCAAACTTAAGTTTGTCGAATTGCTTTTTTCATTATTTTTTTAGAATATTTGTATTATATAGTTGACCATGTATCTTTTAACGCATATATGTGCAACTTCATGGTTCCTAATTGAAATTTCAAATTAGGGCGCGATGTAAGATTTTGACTTTCTGCTTCTACAACAATTTTATTTACGAGTGCAGTGAGGGACAAAAAAAAAAATTATCACGCTTTATGCGAAATATCATTTGCTATAAATTTAAGAAAGGCAGTCTTATTAAAAAGGGATATAGTTTGTTTAAGAAATGTTTTTATATTCAAACAAATGCTTATTAATTCGGATATGCTAATGATTTAGGATTCTGCATTTTTAGGCCAAGACAATATATTATCACTGTATATGCCATAATATTTGAATAAGTATTAAATAAAAATTTCATGCAGTAAATAAGAAGAGAAAATTTTAAAAAATTAGGATTAAATGTATGCATACATAGAAGAATATATCCATATTTTATTAGCTTGAGTATCCTTTTGCACTGAGCAAAAAGTTTTCGCAATAAAGTAATAAAAATTAACTATTTGATATATTCAGCATCAGCTTATAAGGCGTAAGACGGAAAAAAGTACTTACTGATCATTACTATTTTATTTATTTATTTATTATTATTATTATTATTTTTTAATATTTTTCTCCAGGACCCACTCAAAGGCTGTAGAAGATCAGAAAGAATTTAGTGAAACTTTTGTTTCTGACCAAATTTCCCAACATTTCAAGATTTCCTCGGATCTGCCTAACCTTTGTACTGAAGTTTCCAAAGAACTGAAAGATAATATTCCACCAAACGAACTTTTTTTGTGTAATATGACTCACGTAATTGAACAAGCTAAAGCACTTGAAGCACACAAATATAACTGCAGTTTTGGAGGGAAATTAATATTTCAAAAAATTATTCGTTGTGGTCTTCATGTTGTATTTCATTATGTTTGCAGTAACGTTTTGTGCCGGGTGAAAGCAACAGTATCATCTGATACAGAGAAGAAAAGCTTTTAAATCAGCTTGCAGTCCTCGGGACATTAGCAACAGGAAGTGGATTTTCCCAAGAAGAGAAGTTCAGTGTCATGAACGTTCAGTACATGTCAAAGGAAAAATTCGCCTGCTCCGAAAAAATAGCATCTGGAATAGTTGATAACTGCGCTCAAGAAAAAATGCTTGAAGCTATTAATGAAGAAAAAAGATTAGCACAGATCAGAGGAGACGTAGATGCTGACGGATTCCATTGCATCACTGTGATTGTTGATGGTGGCTGGTGCAAGCGGAGCTATGGGCATGGATACAATGCTTCTAGCGGAGTGTCCGTAATCATAGGTATGCTAACGCAAAAAATTTTGTTCATTGGAGTTCGCAACAAGGTATGTCTCATCTGCTTATCTATATCTAAAGGAAGAACAAAAGAAAGAAAGGAAGCATGCTTGCTGGAAAAATTGGAACGGACCATCAACGGCTATGGAAAGTGACGCTATTGTAGAAGGTCTACTTTATTTGGAGAGCACACATGGCATTCGTTGCACTCGAATGATAGGAGACGGTGATTCCAATACCATCATTAAATGCAAAGAAAGAGTTTCGTGTAGAGGAAGAATATTGAAAGTAGAGTGCGCAAATCATGCAGTTCGAAGATACGGAAGAGCCCTTCAAAAAATTCAACTTAATGCTGCATGTTTTAAAGGAGTTGAAGGGATACGAGGGCGCAAAATTTTAAAACAGCGAATGATGCGACTTATTAAAGGTGCAAGAAATGTCATTAAAGTGAATTCTGTTAAAAACCTTAATGAACCTCAGAAAAAAGTAGTTTTAAACTTAATTGAAGGTTTGAGAAACGTACCAAATCATGTATTTGGGGAGCATAATAAGTGCAAAGAGACTTGTAAAAGAAAAAAATTGGAACCTGATGAAATTGTGCATCCTTTGATGCGTTCTTCTGGTTTACTACATGCCATAGATTCTGAAATTGGAAGGATATTAGTGGCTTGTAGTAATACGCTTATTTGGAATGCGACAAATAACCCTGCCGAGAACTACATGAACCAGGTTTGCAAGGTATCTGGTGGTAAAAGGATTGACTTTTCTAAGTCTAGTGGTTTCAATCATCGTAGCACTATAGCTGTTTTAGCATTTCAAAGTCCAGTGCAGCAATGGTATAAAGAATACTACAAGTCGTTAACCAAGAAAAGCCCCGCTACTTCATTAAAAAAATTTTTAGCCGTTAGAAGAAATACATATTAAGGCGTTTAAAAAGAAGAAAATTGTTTCAAAATGAAAAATTTAAACCAAGAAAAAATCCAAAAGTTCCCGCTGAAGGCGATTGTAATTACGGTAGTTATGCTGAGAAGCCAGATTTGCCGAAGGAAATGTTCGACATTCTAGTCCAAAATCACTTTTCCAGGTTAAAAGTTAATGACTGTTCTGATTTAGAACCAGAAACAAGAGGGCAGTCATTTAGTGAGCGTTGGAGGCAAGAAAGGGCGTTAAGAATATCTTCATCTATTTTTAAGGAGATAGCATGTAGAAGATCTTCAACTCCATGCAGTAAATTGGTGAAACGCATTGTCTATAGGAACAATGTGTCAACCCTGGCAATAAAATATGGTTTGGCTAATGAAGGAAACGCTTTGAAACAGTATGAAAAAGATCATTGCATTCAGGTTCAGTCATGTGGGTTATTTGTCCATCCGAATAAACCTTTCTTGTGCTTTTCGCTTGATGAATTGATCGGAGACGATGGTGTTTTGGAAATCAAATGCCCTTACTCGGGAAGATTCTCAACAAATCTTGCCGAGTTTATAACCAATGGAAAATATAAATTCGGCTTGAAAATTTCAAATAAAGGCGAAATTTACCTTCCCGAAAGCCATAAATTTTATTACCAAATCCAGGGGCAATTGTTTATTTCAAATAGGAAATGGTACGACTTATATGTGTGGTGTGAAAAAGATACATTTATACTGCGGATCTACCGAAATGAACAATTTTGGACAAATTTGCTTCCAAAGTTAGAAAATGTTTACATGCAATGCGTCCTCCCAGAAATCATTGACGGTAGATCACCGAGAAACCTGCCTATACGTGAACCACTGTTAGTTAAAAAAAGTATGAAAAAGAAGAGGAAATTGACGGCAGGTGATAGGAAGAAATCATAAAACATGCAATAACGTGTATGACGGATTTTGTGCTAATTATTTTTAAATAAGTATATATTTTATGTATCGTTTTATTAAACTTATTATTATATATATTTTCCATTAATATTTATACAAGTACCTTCTTCTGTCTAAATCTTTTATGTCTTTTTCTTTAGCAATGCTAAAAACGATTATGTTTCATAAAATATGTTTTTGTTAGATTTATAATGATTACGAATACTTATTATCATGTCTTTTCATCATGTATCATCACTTTCTTTCATGTCTTTTTCAAAGCGGTATTCTATTCTTATGTAATAAAATTGAGCGTTTCAAAAGAATCATGTTTACTTTATTATTTTTAACAAAAGTTCATTTTCAGATAATTTTTTTAAAGTTAGTAATTAAATCAACGCATTTTTAATTATGAAATTCTTGTAATATTCTCATTTTGAACCGTGGGCAGATGACGAGGATAACTTCAGCGTCGGCACACTCTCTCCAGCATTCCTCACCACAGCAGCAGGAGGACGTATGACCAGGCCCCCCAAAGGAAGCAACATAGGGTGAAATAATTCTGAAATTTGAAGCGAATCGAGAAGTTAGACCATTTAAACTGCATCGAAAATTTAGAATTTATATAATCTTATGAAATCTTTTTATTAATTATCAAATCAACGCATTTTTAATTATGGAATCCTTGTAATATTCTCATTTACTTGTTATAAAACTCCACTAGTCAATTTTATGAAAAAAAAAAAAAAACTTACTGAATTGTGCTTAAACTTTTACATAATGTAGTTAATTAATGTAATGTAGCAACAGAAGCTAGGGGAAAAAAATTGAAAAGGTGATGCGATCCTCTATATCTCGGTAACTGCATATGTTGAAAAGATAACTAATGTCTTATTTTAGATCGATAAAGAGTTTCATATAGTTAAAGATGTTCCAATTATTGTTATGGGTGACTTTAATGTAGATGTCAAAAGGAATGAGAAAGCGTTCGGTTTCATGAAGAAGCATTTAGATTTGAACATGGTGCCAACAAATTATCCTAGTATTCTGGGAAATCCATATATTGATTCAACTTTTACAAGAAATATTAGTCCCGAATTATTAAGAAACAAAAGAGTCACGCGAGTAAAGTAGTCCTACGCCTTTAACATCAGCGGATGTTTGAAAAATACAGTCGCTCGTCATTTTTTTTT
>BGPR01007872.1:0-43611 GCA_013235015.1 Araneus ventricosus | reverse complement strand
AAAAAAAAAAAAAAACTTACTGAATTGTGCTTAAACTTTTACATAATGTAGTTAATTAATTTAATGTAGCAACAGAAGCTAGGGGAAAAAAATTGAAAAGGTGATGCGATCCTCTATATCTCGGTAACTGCATATGTTGAAAAGATAACTAATGTCTTATTTTAGATCGATAAAGAGTTTCATATAGTTAAAGATGTTCCAATTATTGTTATGGGTGGCTTTAATGTAGATGTCAAAAGGAATGAGAAAGCGTTCGGTTTCATGAAGAAGCATTTAGATTTGAACATGGTGCCAACAAATTATCCTAGTATTCTGGGAAATCCATATATTGATTCAACTTTTACAAGAAATATTAGTCCCGAATTATTAAGAAACAAAAGAGTCACGCGAGTAAAGTAGTCCTACGCCTTTAACATCAGCGGATGTTTGAAAAATACAGTCGCTCGTCATTTTTTTTTGTCCCGACTTGAAAACATTTCTTGTTTTTTACTTATCTGTAATCAACAATATAAATAGAAATTTAAGTAGATTTAATTTTATTAAAAATAACTTCTGAAAAATCCTTTATCTCAAATTTTAATTCGTATGAAAAATGCCACTCCAGTTTTGCAAATATGGATGAATCTGTCTAAAAAAATTAGTGGAAAAATATATTGTTTATATTTTCGCCTTCATTCTGATCTTTCTTTTAAAAATTTTTTCTGTATTTATACTGGCGGGAACCTTATGTTTTAGATACTTAAGCTCTGACCCGGAGACAAAAAATAATTAAATAAATAAAACACTTTTAGCAACTTTTTAAAGAAAAAAATTTAAAAAATATTTTGATGTAATAGAGTTGGATAATGTGTGACTAAGAATATATAACCATGAGCTGTGTAAGTGTTTGAACTATACTGATATAATTAAATTTATAAAATTACATAGGTTAGGATGGGCAAGTCATATTATTCGTATGCCAAATAACTGCACACCTAAAAAGTTCTTTATTGCAAAACCAATAGATAAGCGTCATATGTCATTTCTAGCTACGCGCCTTTTAGACGTGAAACTTTCCTCCACCTCTCCAACATCTAAATTATTTAGGGTTGAAGTTAAAAAAATATATTCTCTATAGTCAAAATAATCTTTTTTTAAATGAGGAAAACCTATTCGAGTATGATAAACTTGGATTTTACCTTTATCGTATTATTTCGTGGAAAAATTTGTATATTATAAGCAAAAAAAAAAAGCGAAAAATATGGGATTTTTAAGGAAAAACCATTAGTTAGCAAGTTTATTTACCAGAATAAACTTGCTCTTTTTACAAAAATCCATGTAAGCAATGTGCATAGCAAATAAAACCATTGAAAAAATTTGTAAATCATTATCAGCCTTCTGTGGAACGGTGTGAGTCCAGATTTTTTTCGTTTTCATCCATTTCCAGTGGCGGCAATCGCTCCACTGCTTTTTTAGGAAAGAATTAAATTTTTATATCATTTTCCCTGCCTAAAGCTAGGAATTACAAAAAAGCAATAGTGTTCGGAAAAACTAGCTAATTTTTTAAATAAATTTTTAAATTTTTCTGTCCACCCCTATACTCCCGGGTATTTTAGATGTCTATAAATCTTTTGCCGCCTCATGCTTTCCACTCATTCGACACCGCCTAAGGTATCCGACTGGCTTAAAATCGTCGTTTTTGATGAAATTATCAAAAAAATTCTAAACAAGGAAGGCTAATATTACTGATTTAAATTTTAATTCAGTACATTGTCATTCTAGAAGTATAAAATACTGTTATGGAAACATATTTGTTCAGGATTTTCTGATAGGGAAAAAGAAAAGGCAATCATCAAGGAATATGCGGTGTTTTTTTTTTTTTTTTTTAACTAAGATGGACTGAAAAACTAGCTGGAGAAAAATTTCTCAAACAATTTTCTGACAGAACGGGAATTTGACTGACCTGCTCTCAAACCAGAGCCCGACCCTCTTGCCGTACCCTAAGACGACTACAACATAATTCCAGGGAGTACCCGCCCCCGCATGGGGTCCTGTCATGATAGATTGGTGGTGCATGATGGTCGGTAGTGTGCGCTAAGGCGAAGGGGTTCTCCTCTTTTTGTAACGTGAAACTCTTTTTGTAATGTGAAAGAACCGTCCTTGCGGGTTTTTTTATGAGGGTAGGGAACCCTTGAGTTATTTTCAGGTGCCAGAAAGTACCATTTATTTCCTTCTTGACAAAAAAGCTAAAAATTTGATGAAAAAGATGACGTCACAGCCTAGTAAACTTCAGCGCCATCTCTTGGGAAAAGGCGTTTTTTAAATTCTACGAAACAAGCCTTAAATAAAAAAATTTATAGATTAAATTTTAAAATTCCGGCTTCGAGGTCCATTGAGTCACCATTAAGACTACCTGTGTGCCAAATTTCAAGGCTGTAAGTGTTATAGATTCGTCTGGACATCGCACGCACACAAACATTGCCTTTTATAAGTATAGAAACCAGACATGTTTTTTTTGAAGCAACATAAACCCATAAACAGCCCATGAGAGAAATCGAAGAAAAATAAAATGAAGTGAAGATAATTTTTTGGTGGGAGCGAGTAAATAAAAAAAATAGCATCTTTTTCTTTCAGTTGGGCCTTGTGCCAACCAGAGCCATGCGGAACACAGCCCAGACACATACAAATTCAAAGGGAGAAAAAAGGTCGCTTTTTTCTCTCAATTTCACAGCCCAGTGTGCGAATTTTGATGCTTTCCAAGGCAACTAGATTTGCAGCCCCAACCTGTGTCTCTTTTACTTGTTGATTCATTTTCTGTCATTTATTCCTTTTTTTTTCCCATTTCCATTCATCATGAACTCTTGGAGTGGGAAAATAAGAATAAAAATACAAGCTTTTAAAATATTTTCTGGGTGCTGCAGCCCTAATGGATGAGCCACCCCTGCTCTAAATATTATATTAGTACCGTTCTTTCATCCTGCATTTACAAAGAAACCATTTGAAAAGAAACATAGACTTTTAAAGGTCCACATGTCAAAATGTTGCTAAAGGGGTCGTCTACAAACTGAAATTTGCACTACAACACTTCCAGTGGCAACATCCACTTTCAATATCATAAATAAACATAGCATGGTAAAATTTCTGCATCTGCAGTATTGGTTAAATTACTGTTACTATGTCTGGGGACATTGAGCTTTTTGCATTTAGAAAGAGAGGGAGGTCTAGAGCATATTGAGTAAACTCTATGCCTGGAAGGAGCAATTGGCAGTAGACATTGTGTAAATGGGACTTAACTAATAATTCTATCAAATGGCCTATTAATACATAACAAATGTTTACCCTACAACAATTTCTGCAAAGATTTAAATTTTGTTGTGATGTATTTCATCTAAATTATTTTGAAGTTGAGTGTTAAAATTGAAAAAAAAAATCCATTATTTTGAGATCTTTGTTTGAGGGAAAGTATTCAAGTTAATAACAAGAATAAATAAGTAGTCATTAACGTCAATATTTTTTTACAAGAGTAATATTATTCTTAGATTTTTAAAAGATTTGTGTTTGTCGTTTGCTTGTTCTTGAGTGTAATATTCAAATATTGTCAGAACAATGTTTTAATTCTTAGAATTTCTAACAGTGAAAAAATGTTCCACAAATTAATTCTTTTCATTGTCTCAGGGATCTGCAGGGTGTCACAAGAACTCGGATTGTCAGCCTTTTTACTGCTACACAAAAGCTTTCTAAGATTGGACTTAATGGGAAAGAAAAAACAAGTTTATGTCCCCATTAACTTTTTCTAAAGTGATGTGATCACAGTGTTCAATGGAGTTGAGTGGAATGGGACCATGTAGTATTTACTGATGGATCTAGGAACAGCCTGAACTATGATCTGGCCTTCCCTTATTCGTGAAAGATTCTGTTACCATGTAAACAATTCCATCATTAAGGTGGAATTATCAAAAATGACCACACGAAACTGGACTAATTGGGGGAGGATGAGATGAGATCCCATATAGAATTATTGTAGGGTCAGATTTTTTTTTTTATAGTTGATGATAAGGCTTGTTTGTTTAGATCATATCTGGTGTAAGAATGTTTAGAAACAGTAGATATCATGTGAATAAATTGATCAAGTTACTCACCATATTTAAACTCAATTGAGAATATGTGGGATGAATTAAGAGAGCTCAATATTTTCCCAGACCTGATAAATGCACTTGTAGAAGGTGATGTACAATTCTACCAAACTTGATTTATAGTTGTTTGGTAAATTGTATGAAATAAAGATGTTTGCATTTTTTCACAGGTGACCATACATACATGAAAGATTTGTTGCAGAAATGTTAATTTCATTTTCCTATCTGTAATGTAAAGTAGTAAATACATTTATCTTTTTATCACAAGAACTCCCCCTAAATGGTGAACAGCAGCAACATGAAATTTGCACATGCTATTCTGGGGTCCATTTCTAGGTCAACTTTGTAATTTTCAACTTTCAAAATTAATTAATTCTTAAGATATTTAACTCTTCAACAAAGAAATGTTTTTCCTTGCTTGTCACAAAATGTTTTGCCGAAAACTGTCATTATATGGTTAATTAAATAACAAAATTCAACATTTTTGTTCTGTTTTTTGCCAGTAACTTCGGAAATAATTATTGCATGAAAGTGATTTATATGCCATCTTACAAAGCAAACAACTGTCGTACAATTTTTCCATGAATTTTTATTAAATACTAGCTGTTACCCGCGACTTCGTGCGCGAAGAATTTGAATTATTAATTTTTTTTTTAAATTCACGAATGTAAATGTTTCGTTACATGTTGAAACGGGAAATTGAAAGTGTTGACTGTTGACAATACATAATTGGACAACTAACAGGAGTGTGTGCTGTTATAGTTAGGTAATTTGTTTATCTATGCTCACATACTTTTGTATACTACGTTTTCTCTTTTACGTTTTTTGCACGGATGTAGAGGTTTTGTGGTCTGGACACACGTGATAACGCCATATATAGTTGCCCATGGGAAAAATATGGTTTTTCCAAATGTACGCCTGCCCCCTTTGAATGTCTGGCCCTGAACCTTGCAAATGCTAATTTTATAGGGAATTGTTACATTTTGAACTTGGATGGTAAATTCTTCGGTATTATCGGAATGCGTGAAATTAAAAACACTCTCTAGTTTTTAAACACTCTCACGACGTTTGGACCTAGGTGTGCAATTTGAAACCGTGCGCAGTGTCGGTACATCAAGGTTACGTATCAATAGTACTGGCACACCGACTTTTAATCTTAGCTTGTGGGAAGGTACCCCTGACGATTCTAAGGAGTTGGAAGAACTTGTTATATGAAGAAGTTGATGTTACTTGTTATTGCCCATAAGCGCATCTACAGGTAGATATTCTGTAATACCTCCCTCCATTTGTGACATATCTTTATTTTATTTATCTGACCTAAACTTTCATTAATGAGTGCCGAAATTACCAATTCAAAAACCATTCTCTTATTCCTCATATATTCTCCGTTACTGCAAATTACATTATTGTACTCAATGGTATCATCAGGCTCTTATAATCTGTGGAATATACCATCCATCATGCTATATGTCATCCACTTCTACCATTCAAAAGAATACATAAAACAAATTACTATATCGTCGCATATTTTCCTTTAGTTATAATTAACATTAGCTTCTAAATATTAATCCAAAAACTCTTGCAGCTATATCATATCTATCAATAGATTTCTGTCCCGGCGTCAATTTATTGACAGCTTCTTGAATAAAATCTGATATGGAAAAGATGCAAATATAAATACCTAAAATTAAATAGACTGCAAACTCGAAAAATGAAAATCAAGCGTCGAGTTGAGTAATTTAAGTTATTATTCCATAAATAAATTATTTGTTTATTTTCTCAGAAAGATCACATAATCGCGGCTTTCTTTACGATCACATGATGTTTGACATTAAAAATAAGTTATTCCACGTGTAGTTTGGCCGTGAAAGCGTAACAAACAGACAGACACATACTTTCTCATTTAATATACTATTATTAAGGATTTATTATTTGTTATGAAAAGCAAGTAAAAATGACAGGTGATATGAACTGCAGAGATTTTTTTAATTTAATTAAATAAGCTTTAGAATTCTTTAAGAACCAATGAAAACATTGCCAAACGATATTTGAAAAAAAAAATAAACAGAAATAATAATGGCAAAGTAATTACACCGTTGCCTAGCAACTCATCAGTATCAACTGTAATATCATTAAATTTGATTTATTTTAAAATCGTCTGCGTGTCAACTTTTTATTAAATTTTGAAAAATTAATAAAAATTGAAGTAAAAATGTCATATATTTAAAATTGATATCATTGAAAAGGTAAAATTTTGAACTTGAAGATGGTATAAAAATAATTTTCGGGGGATAATTTGTTCCTAACTTACAGCGGAAAAACTGTTTCAGTTATTTTTTAATTAACTGACTGTTTAATTAACATTTGGGCTTTAAAAAGTTGACAGTAACCTTCCCCTTGTCTTAATTAATAAGTGTGCAAAGTTTGGTTAAAATCAGTGCAGTGGTTTAGGAGGAGATGTGGAACATAGATACATACATACAAACATATATACAAACATACATAGCCACAATGACTTTTATTTATATTAAGATTTCAAAATTCATTTTAGATGCAATTTATAAGAATTCTTTCTATTGTTGTAACTAAATTCAAATCAATTTTTTATATATTTCAAATCAATGTTTGAGTTATAAAAATATTATACATAAGACAGAATTTTTATTTCATAGCATGCACAGACAGCCAATTCAATGACATTAGTTGAATTAATCTCTCTATGTGATATTTAGTTTAATTTTCACAAATTTTTAAATGATCCTAATGAATGTGTCAAGTCATTCAAGGTTACCGAATCCCGTTCCTATCAAAGGGAGAGGATATAAGGGGAAAAAGATTGAATATTACGATGTATCTTTTTAGGGAGGACAAACACCAAAAAGAAGAGAATGGCACTTCAGAACATGGCAAGAAAAGGCATATGTAATAATTTCAATTGTTGCCATAACAATGATGGGGTGGGAAAAATGGAATCCCAAGGGTTGCTAAGTGGTTCAAAGTAAGGAGAGAAAAACAACAACAAAGGGCTTAGCTGCTGGCCGAGGGGTCAGACAACACAGGAGGGCAATCAAAAATCAATGAAAGACGCTGCAACAAAAAATGGTTTAATTAGGTTTAAAGTGTTATAAGTACCTAGGCTTGAAAATATTTGTATTCCGAGTAATGCCTAGTCTTTTACAATTGTAACTTTAAATTCAGTATTTTGAGATTAATCAATTGACAAACGTGGTAAATTATGTTGAATAGTGCTTTGGTATAATTTTTAAAAAATAATTTTTAATAAGTACCATTTAAGTTTTATTTCTTTCCATATTTTTAATTTTGATAGTCAGTATATATATATGCAGTTTCTTTAACATTCCTTTAGTTAAGTTGCAACAATTTGAACAGACTGTTGCATTCTTACATTTCACAACAGTTATAAAAGTTTAAAAATCTTTTTTTTTTTAAACTTAGATTTGATGTTACCTATATATTCTACTATTTAGCTATCTTAAATATTCATTCATTGTTTTGTAACATCAATAAAGCAGTCAGTGACATCATCAATCAGTCCATAAAGCTGCACACAGAATGAACATTTGATGATTGTAAAACAACACAAAAGATAATATCCCTTTAAGACAAAGCCCGTATGATTGTGCGGGTTAGATGTTGGCTAGCATTTTTGCTTTCTGTATAGTTGCATGTAATAAATGCCGGAAAGGAACAACAGTTCTGTTTTCCAGAATATCAATAGTATCTAATTTCCTCTAAAGATGGCAGAGACAGTCCATTTTTCAATTATAGTCGCATTCGATTGAATGATTCACCAACATTCACACATTTGTTACCAACAGATTTGTTGGTAACAAATGTGTGCTAAACATATGAATTATTTATGTCGTAATTAGGTAATTATTAATACCTTTTTAATTGCTTCAATACCAATTGTTAATTTAATGTTGAAATAAATGAAAAATACATTAAGAGTCAATTTTTTTGCTCGTTTGGCACAATAGTTCGTCACCCGCATGATCGTGCGGGTTCGGTGTTAACGCTTGAAAGGGGCACTATATAGGAGAAAAAAAATTTGCTTAAAAAAATACATGGCTGATGTTCTATCATCCGATAGTAAAATATTTTACATATAAAGAATTTTTTCTGCTTTTACCTTTTTCACAAGAGGGTGGGATGACATATGTCCCACCATCCCTCAAAGGTCTTCAGTATTCTTCAATACCCTTCTGCGACTCGCATTGTTGTTATTCCTCTGTTACATCTGGAGCATAAAATTAGTCGCTTAGCACATTTTCTTCAAATGCCTCGAAAGAATATATACCTCTGTGCTTATAATAGAAAGATTTTCCAATTTTTTTTCCAAATGTAACAAGCTCTTTCATAGTAACCACTTTGAAAGCTTGGAACAAAGCAGACAAGTCTCTTTCCCCACTTTCTATCAGTGAAATCCTATCCTTCTACTTGGTTTATTAGCGGGGAACCAATAGTTTGTTGTCAGTACACGTGTTCATAATTATTCAGTTCTAAAAAAGAAATTAGGTATAAAAGCCAGCCAAATTTAAACTAAGTTCAGCGAAAAGTACATTTGGAAATATTCCGCCAGTCCTTGCAAAATGCTGCACGGTCCCTCCTTGAATACATTCAGTATCCAGAACGAATCTATACATAATAGATATGGCACAAGGAAATAGGTGTAGATTTTCTAAAAAAGCAGGCAAAAGTAAATTGAAAGGGGCATGCAGACATTTTGAGAAGACACTGCTATTTAAGCTTTAAATTTTACTATACAGAAATGAAAGGTCTTTTTTTCAAGTAACTTTTGTTTTGTAGTTGAACATTAAAAGAAATCTATTTGTCTTCTTTTTTACTAAAAGTTTATATATAAATCTCATATTATTACAATGTCTAGAAGGAGGAAAATATTTACTCAAGAAAAAAAAGAAAAGACAAAAGATAATGCCTAACCCGAACGATCATATGGGTTCATGTTTACACAGAAAAATGCCTAATCCACATGATTGTGTGGCTGCGCTCCTGCATTTGAGGGAGGTGTGAAATTGGTAAAATTATTCTTTAAAGTACTAGTAAGATCTAAGACTACCTATAAACTAAATAATAATAATTTTAAAGATGAAAATATTTCCAGTCTTAAAGAGTTTGCCAGTCAGAAAAGATGGTAGATTAAAAACTGTTGTGAAAACAAGCTTTTTGTTCCATTATTATTATTTTTTCTTTTGCTTTTTTACAGTTAAATGTTACACAGTGAGCGAGAGGGTAGGGAAGGGTTTATGAAGGGGGGGGGGGAAATTTGACTTATGGAAAAATCAACTGACATCAAAAAATTATTTATCAAATCTTAATACATTATTAATTGTGCATAATCTGTGCTGGGAATGCCACCACTGTACTACTCATTCAACATAATTCAAAGGACCTTACTATGAATGATAGATTTTTTGAACTAATAGACAAAAACTAAGAGCATTAAAAAACAGCTATTTATTTTGAATAGAAAAATCATAACAAAATGAAACATAATATAAGCATGTGCAAAATTGGTCATCATTTTTAAAATTTATATCCAACTGTTAAAAATTTATATATGAAGTATAGACTTTTATGAAACAAGCATGAAAAAATTTGGCATTTTTTTGTTAAAAATTATAGTAACAATTACACAATCCAACTTAAAGAATTATACATGATTTGAAACACAAGATATCTCTTTGATTTTACTGAATATAATGTAAGTAAATATTTTCTACCTGACATGTAATTATTATACAGAGATTATTTGAACCTGATTTAGAAATAAAATGTTTATCTATTAATTCAGCGTAAAAGTTGGAAGATGCTAACTGATTAAGTAGCATAAAAGGAATCATACCTAGATATTATAATCATGATTATTTTAACAAAAATTCATTTCTAATTATAATTTTCAAAAAGAAAGTAATTAAAAGCACAGCACACAACAAGCATTGCACAAAATAATTCCAATAAAACAAAATTTAAATCTTTTTTTGAAAATAACAATGATTTATGATCGAAAATATCTTGAAAAAAGTGCCAATTAAAATAAAACATAAATGCTGCTTTTGTTCCTTGAAAAAAATCAAACATTTAAAATATTTAGCGACAGTGGAATACATAACAGCATATTTCCTAATGTTTTGAATATTATTGAATGAAACAGTATCTTGCAGTGCATTTCTTTTTAGTAAATTCATCTTAATTCATTCAATTTCTATATAAATATAACATTCTATAGAAACTGAAACAAATAAAGCTACAAATTTTTATACAATTCAAGAATGCATACGTCTCTTTCTGAATCATGTACAAAACTTAAGTACAGGAATTTCTAAAGAACAATAGCCTTGAAAAAACATTTGTAACATAACATATGAAATTCAGATGTTCAAGAGCTTTCAATACATATATAAAAGCAGAATAAAGAAAGGAAAATGGTTGTAACAGCAAAAAAGCTTTGCCAAAGTTTTTGAATTGAAAAAAAAAATGTTTTTAAAAACATAAAAAATTACTAACCCACAGGTTCATTTCAATATATTCCCTTCCTTTCCAATACTGATTTAAAAAATAACATTTTAAGCAAATAAAATACAGTAGTCGCGCTTGCAGCGATCACGGATATAACAATCAATTGGTTGTATTGATCAAAATAGCGTGGAAAGGATCTCACTTATCTAAACACATTGAAAATTTGCCAGTTAGTGATAAAAAATTTGCTTGTAGTGATCAGTTTCAATGAGATGAGGGCAATGACGATGAAGGGTGCCAGAAGAGTAACCACCATGAGCCCAAGAAACTCTGCAAGCCCTTCGTACATTAAGATCAGTTCATTACACACACACTGTGCTGAATCCTTCGATGAGCATTATTCATATGAAAGGTTTATCCAACAAATGCTTGGAAACTCAAAAAAAAAAAGTAACTTTTGATAACTTTTTTGAAGAAAGTTTAAAAATTGAATATGTATGATTTTTTTTTATCCAATTCTGTACATTGTATCAATTTTCTTTTTTAAAAACAAATGACTACATACTAACAATGTTGTGTGGTCTGTTTTTCCTGTTATCCTTGTCAGGTCATTTTCTACGGTAAGTGGCGCCTAGGCCAAAATATGGCTTTTATCGCCCCCCTTCCCCATTTGTCATTATTTGCTTAGCAAGGGTAAATGGCACTCAGGTCATGCTATTAATTTTTTCACCCTTTCTTCATATATGACTTTAAAAAGTGACATTAAAGCGACAGTGACATTTCAAGAAAGATATTTTGTCCCCAAAGCACTCCTTAAGAGTGCCTCCCCGGTCACTAATCCTCTAATCATTGTACACCTATAGAGTAGTATTATTTATAAGGAATTTTGGATGTACTGATCATTCCGATACAGTGATCACTTTGGCTTTGTCCCAAAGTGATCACTAAAAGCGGTGTCCACTGTATTTACTTTCCAAGAAAAAATATAAATGACAAAAAAAGAAAGAAAAAAAAGTTAATTTTTTTGAAAAAATTTATATTTTGATAGAATTAGATGAAGGCAAATTCCTTTTCATGGACAGTTGTGGACAATAAGCATTTGGTTAATTAATTCTACTAACCTGCATTATGATTTACTAACATTAACTGATAACACTTTTAAAATCACTCAATTATTATTTTACATATTTTGATTTATTATCACTGATCATAATAAGAATGGATTTAAGATTATTCTTTCAAACATCATTAAAAAAGCATTTACTATATTGCTAAAAATTTCTCTGATAAATAGTATTAAATCATCTTGGATTATTTGAAGGCAGAGCAGGAAGAAGATAAATGTACACAACTTTATTTGATAAGTTTACTTTTTTCGAACCTTAAACCAGCAGCAACACGCACATTAATACATTGTATATTCTCACAGTTCTGCATGCAAAAATGAGCATAAAAATTTTAGATCATGAATAAATGAAATGAAGAAGCTAAGATTCTAAATCTGTCAAAAGTGCTCTACACAACATGAAGAATACTATCAAAAGAGACAAAGCTGAAACATACAAATGCAACTTTTATTACAGATGGGTTGTGCGCATCCAATGCAATGCAAATGATGAAAGCATAAAACAATAAAATTTGATGCAGCTTCAAATACTATCTTCGTCACTTAAACACATCCGTGGGATTTTCATTTGTTGATATGAAATGGTTTTTAACAATTTGTATGATATATTTATGATGCAAGCAGAAATTATGCAAATGAAGGATGGCACAGTTCCTAAAAGTTTTCTCTTAGAGATTAATATGGCTACATAATGACTACATCAGCAACTGTTTTGAACAGTGTGAAATTATCACAATCATATTTCATTAAGCATGATATAAATACAAAACGAATGATAATGCAATAAAAACACAATTTATATCATGGTTATGTTAAAAAGAAAACACATCTCATAATGAGAATAACAAGACATAGAATATGTTTTTGTAGTAGTAATTTAATCATGTAATTAACAGCTCATTAATACTGTTAAAATTATTGGAAGTCTGCTTTCATCCATTTTAATTGTAATTTAGCTAATTTTATATACAAAATCATTTCTAAAAATTTATTATTGCCACTTTCAATATGATTTGCATGATAAATAAATTTTTTAAAATCTATTCATCACTTTTTGACACAGTACTTATTTTGGCATCTTAACTGCATTGCCAGGACAAAACCATACTAAAATGAAATAAAAATCTTGTGATTCAATTGTTTGAAGTTGCAATTTACTTTTTGGACAAATCCATGCAATTGAACTCCCATAAAACATATTCTATGTTAAAAGGTCCATATGGATGTGCAAAACTACTGAAAATGAGATTCAATGTGTATGTATAGTGATTAAAAAATAAATGCAAGTAAAAAGACACAGATAATATGAATCAACACAACACACATGGATCACATATTAGCCAACATGGCTAGCAAAGGAAGTTAAAACTGGGTCCGAAAAATAACAGTTAAATAGTAATCACTGTTGTTGTCACAGAACAGCTCTGGTCATCCATTTGAGATAAGATCTAAGGGAGGGGAAAATAAATTAGCATGTTTTCTTGAAAAAAAAATGAGTAAACTGCAACAGTGCACATAATTTTCATGGCATTTTATTAAAAATAAATTTTTTAAAAAAATACACAGCATGATTACTGCACATTTATTACTATTTTTTTGCAAATCATACAGAATACTTTATTGTTTTTAAGTAGCTTAAAAATTTCTGAAGTTCAATTCCATGATAAATTTTTAATTCATTTTAACATTCAAATATTTCTGAACTTCATCACAATACACACACACACACACAAAAACCCAGTTTCCCCAGGGTTAATACGGTAGCCAATTTAGTTAAAGTTAGATTCTTGCCTAAAAAGAAACACGTTGTACGCAGGGCCCTGATACGAGGGCCATCCAGAAAGTAAGTTACCCACAGCCCGCAAAAAGAAACAAAACATAATTACCCGGAAAGATTTATTGCAAAAGATACAGCAATGTTTCAGCTACTTCTCAACATAAGAACCACCGGAATTGTAACACTTGTCATAGCGTGGGATATGTTTTTGTAGTTTAGTGTTATAGAAGTCTGCCACCAGGGAATGGAGCCAGCTTGTCAGTTGTCTGCACTTCTTTGTCTGTGGGAAAGTGATGACCGGACAGGAATTTCTTCAGGTGCAAGTAGCTGGGAGCAAGATTGGGACTATAGGGTGGATGGTCAAACACCTCCCAGCCAAACTTCTGCAGCAGATTTTTTTGTGGAATTTGCAGTATGCAAGTGAGCATTGTTGTGAATCAACACAACACCAAGACTGAGCATCCCACACCTCTTTTTCTGAATGACTCGTTGCAAGTTCTCTATTGTTGCGCAGTAGGGTGGAGCGAAAAAATGAAAATTGTAAATTTGCAATGCCTGTATGTGGAAAAGTTGCTTTTTACCAAGCCTATTTATAATTCTAAATCCCAGCTAAATCAAATTAAATCTTTAACTGCCAAAATAACTTTGAAATTCAGCTATTTCGCCTAAACTGTTACAAAACTAACAAAAAAATTTTGTAAATTATAATATCTTTGATTTGAAACCATGAGTGGTTGAAAATAAATAATGAATAATTTGACATTTAAAAGTGACCTTGGATATTGCGGGACTTGACCATTAAGTGCGCACAGCGCATGTGCCCATTTCCTTATCTTTCTTGCTGGTGTCAGTACGACTGCATTCTCCGTTTGAGTTCGTTGTATTTCTGTTATTAAAACGTATTTCATTTGATTTGCATTATGTGGTTCACATACTTTATTTTGTGTCACTTTTGTTCTGTATATCATTTAGTTGGCAAATCAAGTTACGTAGGGCGTACAGAAATCCTCATACATGATCAGATGTCCTGTGCCCAGTTTTTGGTGCACCTGAAACCTTTAAATATAATGTGTTACCAACATATGCAGATGTAATAAGGTGTTATTTATATATACAACAAGAGCTTTTAAAAGAAAACAAAAAGGAACCTGGCTTAACTGATGTGTGTTCGCCATTAATGAAAGATCTCAAGAGCTTATGGGGAAAAAGTTGAATTCCAATTGTAACGAATCAACAAAAATGAAATAAGATAAGAGAATACCATAAAAAATAACTTAACATTAAGAAGTCTTTGAAAAGAGAAGGTAAAATAAATTCTTCAAAATTAGATGTTGATAGAAAATCATTTAGATATTCAGCGGAGAAAAATCTGTTCGATAACTCATTATTATAAATGCAAGGATTTTTAATCTGTACTTGCAAAATTAAAGTACCTAAAGCCAGAAGAGTTTTTTTAATGGATCAAAGGACAGTTCGAAGAATTGTGATCGGAAATATTGACATTAACAGAAATGAGATTGGCAAGAAAGCAAAAAGACTGAAATCATACGCGAGCAAAACATTTGTACCATAATTTATACGCGAAAGATGTGTTAAGAAGTAAAACATCAGAACATGCAATATGATGAAAATATTACACTATAATTAATAACTTAATTATTTATAATTCAGTATGTATAAATAAGAAAAAGAATATTAAATTATTATTAAATCATTCACATTAAAAGTTAACAAACAAGTTTAACACATCATCAGGTGCATCAGAAAATACAAAATCAGACATTAAAACATTACCACCTGTACATCACTGTGATTCAACATACATCCAACAGAAGTTTGAGAAGAATTATATTTAATAGCCTTTTGATAAAGTGCTATTCAAAAAATAAATAAAAAATAAGAACAAATAATTTCTTTTTGTCTTCATGTATATGTAAAGTGTATTAGCTCTTTATAAAATATAATAATGTATCATATACTGATTTCTTGTTTATTTTTTTTTTATAAATTTTTTGCAAAAGTAACTAGCACAATGATTTTGCACTTATAAAGCAAGAGGGTGAGATATTGTACAGTTACAATGACAGATTCATTTAGCATTATTGATTTGAAACCCCTTTGAAACATTTCCATTAAGTGTGCTTTGGCTTCTTCCGTTTTTTAATTGTGTCTTTGTGGACAGATCTCCATTCGCAACTTAACCCCTTGATTTTGAGGCCTCCTATCATTGACAGATTTTTCTTCAATAAAGGATGTGTTTGCATCCCTGTAAGTTTATTTTCAGTAGAGGCTAAAGTTTTTGCACAGTCTTCATTAGTATCTCTCTTTAATTACTGGCATAGTTTCAGACTACACTATCTCTAGAATGCCTAGGTAAATCATGTTTTATTTTTTTTATTTATGTTTTATTCTCTGCTTTTGTTGCATTTGACACTTTTTAGCTGCATTTTGACAGGAGTTTCTTTTTTTTATGAGTTTATTTATTTGTTTTGTTCCATTTTTTTATTCTTCATCTTGTATGCCCTACAAGATGACCTAAGTTTCCAACTAATTTTTTTTTCAATATTCATGCAAAAATTTTTTTTTTGCAAAATATGCTAAATATTTTTTTTTTTTAAAATATGCCACAATAAAATATCTTGTTTTCTGCAAAAGAGTGGTATTTAATACTTAATGGCATTGAATGTTGAATGTTCATCCTTGTAGAGTTTTACAATATAATGTCGCATTAGTCAGGAAGATGAATCGCCAGCTTCCTAGCAGGAGTTGCCGCACGGTCGAGGCATATTATATTTTTCCAGAATTTTGTTTCGAAGATGGAAGATAGGAAGGTTTCTTCAGTGAAAGCGAATTTTCGGGAAAAGCAATTTTATGGGCGGATTTGAGAGAAAAAAGACAAAAAAGCAGAATTACTTCAAAATAACAAAAAAAGCGGAAGAATCTCATCCCTGCATTAAAGCAAGCAAAATACTTGAAAAAAGATTGGAACGCAAAGAAAAAGCTTCTGAAAGAAATCAAAATGTTCAGTTGCAAGACAGTGAAGAAAAAACAGCTAATAGACTTGCTCAAACTGTTATGGGGCAGATTTTGAATTCTTCAAGTTTATCTGATGAATCTGAAGATGTTGAGTATAAACCATGTGAAAAAAAAAATTATAAATCAAGATTCTCCTTCAACTTCGCAAATGAGAATGCCACTTTCAAATGTAGCACATTCTTGCGACAGAATTCGTGTTTCTGATAGATAAGCAGCAATTCTTACAAATACAGCTTTAAAAGATATAGGAATAATTCACAAAGAAGATTCTTCTGAAGTAACCGATTGTAGCAATATCGGAAGGCAAAGAATAAAGACCTGCAGAGACTTGAAAAAAATGAGGGAAAACACTCCTCATCAGAGTATGGCATATACTTTGACGGCCGAAAAAACAAGACTTTGATTATGGTTAGGGAAGTAAAAAGGATAGCTAGAAGTATCACAACAGAAGAGCATGTTATTCTTATTTCAGAACCAGGATCTATATATCTTGGTCATGCGACTCCTACGTCTGGTTGTTCTCATGACATGAAAACAAGCATATTAACGTTTTTAGAGAAAACTGTTGATCTTTCTAAGCTGTAAGCTGTGATGGAACAGTGGTAAATACAAGTGATAAAAATGGTGTCATAAGACAACTAGAGCTTTCTACGAGATGTCCTCTGCAATGGTTTGTGTGTTTGTTGCATGTAAATGAATTATCACTATATCAGTGTTGCAACATTTAGATGGAAAAACTACTGCACCAAAAGGGTACTGTGGAGAAATTGGAAAAAGATTGGAATCTTGCGAAAAGATGCCTGTAATGAGCTTTGAAAAGAAAGTAATAACTTTGCCTAATGTTGCCCTTCAAGAACTTAGTACAGATCAACAATATCTCTACGAAATGTGTACTGGACTTTCAAAAGGAAATATTTCATTAAGCTTGTCACGAAGAAAAATGAGTCAAGAAAAATGAGTCATTCAAGGTGGTTCACGACAACAAACAGAATTTTGAGAATATATGTTTCAACAAAAGACCCATCAGGGAATTTGAAAATTTTAACAGAGTATGTTATTAGACTATGTGCATGCGCATGGTTTGGTATTAAAACTCGGTCACCTTGTCGGTATGGTAGTCAATACATTCACAGCATAATAAAAAGTTCTCGATTTCTATCTGAAGAATTAATAAAGGTTGAACACTGCAAAGAAATACATATTTTCACCATCCAGAAAATATTTTGTTGGCAATGTTGGCCGACAGCCAAAAGCATGCGAGAGAGCTGGCCCTTCGAAGAATTTTAAAATGTAGACAAATAATTAAAATGGAACGGACTGTTCATATTCCTACAATAAATTTCAAAGCAGATGACTATATTAATTTAATTGACTAGCATTCAGTTACACTTACTGAACCACCACTAACAGTATCTATTTCTGATAATGAACTTATGGCGATGAGTTTGGAAGTTCCTGATGAAATTGGCATTTTAAGATTTCCTTGCCATTCTTAAGCAGTAGAATGCTGAGTTAAACTAGTTACTGAAGTATCTGCGTCAAACTAGTTACTGAAGCATCAGTTGTGGTGTGTGGCAGTGATGCATGAGATGGATTCATAAGATCAAGAATAGCAAGTAAAATGACATTACCTAAATTTGAAACGAAAAATCAATATCTCCACGTTCTGTGAGACAATATATAAATTTTCCAGAGCAAATAAAGAGTGGGAGGGTGGTGGAACTCCATATGCAGTCACCTCCACTTTGTTCGTTCTGGGTTGTTTTCACAAAAAACAAGAGCTGCATGAAAAATCCATAAATCTTCAAATGTTAGATATTTCAATGGCAAATCAGCAGCTAAAGATTACGTTGTAGAAGGTTCAAATTTCACACAGGTGATTAAACTTACAGGTAGGAACTTTTCCGCATACAGGCTAATAAATTGAGGGAAACTTTTTTTTTAGCTTTTTTGCTCCACCCTATTGCGCAGTAAAGTTCACCGTAGCACCCCTCAGTAAGAAGTCAATGAGCAGAATGTCCTTCCTGTCCCATAACACAGTGCACATCAATTTTCGTGCGAATACAGTCTGCTTGAATTTGGTCCGGCAAGGAGATCCACTGTGACGCCAACGCATCGACTGTTACTTGGTTTCAGGGGTAAAGTGAACAACCCACGTCTCATCACCCATAATGATCCTGTTGAGGAACTCATTGCCCTCATCGTGGTATTGCTGCAGAAAAGTCAATGCTGCTCCCATGCATATGGTTTTATTTTCAGGTTTAAGGTTCTTCGGCACCCATACAGCACACAATTTCTGGAACAACAGGCATTTTGTGATGATTTCATGCATCAAAGATCGCAATATTCACAGAAAATGGCTACCGAGTTCTGTAAACGTAAAGTGACGGTTCTGCAAAATGCACTGCCGCACCTGCTCCATGTTGGAATTTAAATTAGGCTTAAATGGTATTATGGTAGGTTTAATGGTTAAATATTTTAGATTTAATTACAGGCAATTCTAAAAATAAACAACTATTCATTATTCTATTTAACCAAACAATTTCTTTCACAGCTTCCGACAAAGCTATATATTTAGCTTTCATAATCGATAAAGCTGTACATTTTTGTTTCGAAGTAGACCATGAAACAGGAACATGACCTAAAAATATTACATAACCACTGATAGATTTACGATCGATTTTATCAGCTGCCCAGCTGGCATCAGTATAAGCTGTTAAAGTAAAACTTTTACTTCTACTCAAGTTTATTGCATAATTAGAAGTATTTAGAACATAATGAAATACTTAACACAGGATATTCCAATGAGTAATTGATGGATTGTTATTAAATTGAGTTAGAAAATTTACAGCAAACATAATGTCTGGTTTTGTTCTAGACGCTAAAAAGGATAAACTTCCTATTAAGTTTCTATAAGGTACATTTAATAAATCATGTTCTTTATTATCATAAATACCAATACGTGGACTTAACTTTTACAATTTGGAATATTACCAAAAATATTTCTCATTTTATTTATATAACTTTTCCGATGCATTATAAATTTACCATTTCTCATTTCAAATTCTACACCTAGAAATTTAGACAATTTACCCAAATCTTTAATGATTTATACACATATATACAATTACTAGTCAAGAGCTTTTGAAAACCCAATTGTATTAGGCTATTATTAAGCTCACCATACCATTCTATACCGGCTTGTTTTAAACCATACAAAGCTTTCTTAAGTTTAAAAACACTATTATTTTCATTATCAATTACAAAACCAGAAGTTTATTCCATAAAAATGTCCTCATTAAGATGTGCATATAGGTAAGCACTTTTAATATCCAAGTGATTACATAACCAACCTTTCATAGTTACTAATATAACAATAAATAATCTAACCAAGGTAAAATTTAGAACTGGAGAAAAAGTATCAAAGTAATCTATACCTTCAATCTGCTTGAAACCTTCTGCTACCAATCTAGCTCTGTACCTTTTAATTTTTCCAGTAATATCCTTTTTAAGTGTATATACCCACTTATTCCCCAATACATTCTTATTTTTGGGTCTAGAGACAATCTCATAAACATCTTGGGCTTTTAAAATTTCAAGCTCTTCTTTCATTGCACTACACCAATTTTCCCTTTCGGGTCAATTTTGAGATTCCTTAAAATTTTTAGGGATTTTAATATCTACCAAATGAGCTTCACTATCGATATACCCTCAACATCTGTTGAGAAGTCATCCGATTGAGTTCCAATTGCATTTGGTTCTTTATCATTTAAAATTAATTTAGGTGAAAAGTCAAAATTATCTGGGTTCTAGTCAATACCCTTACTTTCACAGTATTTCTTAACTTCATTTTTACTTCTCTATCTTACATTTGCCTCAGGATAATAATAAACATCTATCCTTCCTTTAGTTTTACCTTTCTGTCTAGTTATACAAACTGGTTTCCAATCGCATTCAGTTTTGTCTGAAGGTTTAAGTATTGGAGTTTCATTACTTGAAAACTCAAAATCTGAAAAAGAATCAATCACCCTAAATTAGTTATCTTTCATTTGAACATTAGAATTGGCTCCCAATATGGATTTATTAAACATTACATGTTTAGTTTGTTACTTTTCCAATTTGGGGAAAGAAAATTCTATATCCTAGAGTATTTAGTGCATAGCCTATCATTATACCTTTCTGAGCATTAGGCTCTTAATTTATTTCTATAACGTTTTGGTATGAAAACATAATCTACACAACCTATCCTTTAAAATGCATAACAGAATATTTCTTATCACTCCCAACATTTAACGGAGCCTTTCCTTTCAAAGCTTTAATGGGAAATCTATTTCTAAGATAATTTTGAGTATTTTCAAATTCAGCCCATAAATTCTTGGGAAGTTTACTTTCATGTAAAAGAGCTCTAATCCCTTCCATTATTGTTCTTATATTGCTCAGCAACACCATTCATCTCTGGTGAGTAAGTGTTAGTACGCTCAATTTTAATACCTTCATCTATCAGATACTGTTCAAAATAATCTGCACTAACTTCTGTGCCATTATCTGATCTAACCCTTTTGATGTTTCCATTAGTTAATCATTCCATTACTTGTTTATATGCCTTAAAACACTCAAAAGCTTCATTTTTGTGTTTCAAAAATACACTACTGCATATCGAGAATAATCATCAATAATACTATAAAAATATTTAATGGGAGCAGGTCCCATATATCCATATGTACAAGTTCCAAGACATGTTGAGTTCTAATTTTATCAATATTAGGAAATGATGCTCTACTACTTTTAATTAAACAACAAGTATCACATTTATCAACATTTCCCTTTAAATTTTCAAGTCCATAAGCATTATTACTTTTTGAAAAATCTTTTAAACTTTGCATGTTTAAATGACCAAATCTAGCATGCCACAATTCAATATTATCTTTATCAGAAATATAAGCAGCACTTTCAATTTGCATTTTTATTACTTTAGCTTTTATGATATAGAACTTGTCAATTAATGGAACAGTTAAAAATAATCTATTCCTAGGAGTTTTTATAATCATTTTTGAGTTTTTTACAAAGATACTATAATGTGCCAAATCAAATTTTCTTAAAGAAATTAAATTTCTCACCATTTGTAGAGCAAACAATACATTTTTAAGCAATAGAGAAACCTTACTGGAATTATCCATTATTTCAAGATTAACATCACCTTTACCAAGGTTATTTGTAGTACTTTCAGCTATACTTGCACTTGAAGAAAAATTCTGAAAATTAGTAAATAAATTAATATCATTAACAAAGTGCTCAGTTGCAGCAGAGTCTATCACAAACTCTATGTCCATGGATTGAGTCCAATATGCAGATGCATCAAGAGCTGCAGGATTGGAATGTTCATCTTTCTTGAAGGTAGGCGGCTTACGCTGTTGATGAGTAGGCATCTTATTGGCATTCGTGAATTTAATACGACCAACAGTTCCAAAAGAAAAACACTTCCTCCTTTCTTTGAAATCTTTTTCGAAACATCACTTTCTATGGAGAAAACAGCAGGTTCTTTGGGAATTACATCAGATTTCTCATGGACTATAACTCTGTCGTATTCGGCCAAAAGAGATTTTCGAACATTTAATGCAGTGAAATTTTTGTCATCTAATTGGTATAATTGCATCACTATGTTGTCATAGCTTCTTGGCAGGTTAGCTAACATCTGGTAAGCAATCTCATCATCTGGTATAACTTTTCCAGCATTCTCAAGATCTTTTGCAGCTTGGGAGATTTTTCCTATATAACTGCTCATAGTATCCGATGGAAGAAACACAATATTCAAAAAATTTGTCCTCAGAGCTCCAATTCTTGCTCTGCTCCTTGGCTCAAAAACATTTTCAATTTCCTGTAAAGCAGCAGCAGGAGAAACTATATTATATACAATACTTTTCAAGTTTTCATCAATACTTAAGCAAATAGTAGAGAGAGCCTTTGCCTTCCTTAATTCAAAGTTCTATTTATCAGCTTTTTTTAGCTTCAGCATCCAAAACAGGTTCTTGCTTGTCCACAAATTCTATTAATTCTAAGTTGAGAAGTTGCATTTTTATGTTGAACTTCCATTGCTTATAATTATCGCCGTTCAACTTCTCAAAGTTGCAACTCTCAGCAAAAGCCCTTTCCAGTTTAAAAGAAAACAAGGAAGCAAAGTTCAAAACCAGCCTAATATAAATCACAACATGTGGTAGCAGAGGTCTATAGTTTTGTTGTTGTATGGAATCCAAGACCATCATCGATGAAGGATGGCCGGCCGCAGTGCTGTTTGTCATGGATATTTTGCCTACCTTTGGAAAAGTTCCAACAACAACGATGAACCATCTGCTTGCTCATCAAATCCGGTTGATACAAAAAACACAACTGACGATGGATTTCGATCAGAGCTACATTATGTGTGTTCAAAAACTTTATCACAGACCTCACTTCACAATTGGCGGGAGAAGAAATGAGAGGTGTCATCTTCGTGCACAACAACGACGTTAATGTAAGCGATCAAGAAGTTACAACTATCGCATCTTTTTGCGATGTGGGAAACTTATTTTCTGGATGAACCTCGTAGCACGAGACAGCATTTTGTTCAGAAAAGACATTATCATCACAGTACATTTTTAACCTTAGATAACTAAACTTAAATCAGTGTTAATCAGTAAATTAACATTTGAATCATAGACTACGAATTAAAAACATGTATATATTTCTTTTGTTTTATTTCAAACAAATTAGTATAACGTAAGAAAAGAATTATAAAATTTCATTTAAAAAATACGAAAGTGGTGAAAATTAGCATTAGCACTCTTGGCTTGCAAATAGTCTTGGTTGCACATATATTTTGTGCAACAAGACTATTTTCTGTGTTTCTTAGATGTTCATTCATTGCTTCTTAGATGGACAGGAAGTATAAATTCTGTACTTGCTTGCCGCACTTTCAGTCGTGTCTTCTGCAACTAGTTTCAACTTCTGCACTTTATAACTAAACATTCGACTGTTAGATGCCGATTGCAGCAAATCTCGATAAGTAGCAAGTGTACCACAGCGCTTGTCAGATTCAGATAACTCATTTTACTGATTCTGAGCATACTGTGAGCGCAAAAGGAACATCTTGAATTTGCAAAACTGGCAGGGGTTAGCAGTCTATTAGATGGATGTTTTTGTATCTAAGGTTAAAAATAATAGCCAGAAAGAGTTAAATGCAATAAATACTCTAATCAACTTTTTCAATTATCCCTTCAAATAGTTTCACTTTACAATACATTTTGGATGATCAACACAACCAGCAATATGAATTCCATTGTGCTACTTTTCAAATAAATTACAGTATACTAATTATAAACCATGCAGAGCAACTTACTTGTCTCACAATAGATTTTATAAATTCTTTCCTATATCCAAGATCAAAATTTGGATATGCATCAAATACCTAAAAAATAAATAAAATAAAAGACATAAATCAATAAAATTATTTGTTTCATACTAGGTTATGATCAATTCTTTGTTGATTTTAATTATATTAATGCCCAGCTTTGAAAAACATGAGGGTTGAGGGCTATTTTGGGAAAGATCTCATAAGTTTTAAACTGTGGTCAGATGACAAGGACAACACCTGAACTGGCATTCCCCTATTTGCGTTTCTGTACAACATCAACAGGAGGATGTTTGACCCTCAACATAACAAGCATTAGGCCCCCGCAAACTTTGGTGGAATAGGGTTCTGAACCTGTATCTTTCTAGTCCTTACCACCAAACATATAACAGCCTTCAATTTTTTGTTGATCTTTAAATATACTTTACAACAAAATTACAATTTATTAAGAAAGGTATATGAATACACATACTTACAATGCAATCAAAATTCTACTAAAATGCATTAATCTATTGATGTGCATGTTAATAAGTTAACTTAAAATATATCACTGGTGAGAAGATGGTTTACAGTAAAAACAAAAAAAAATCATACATTACATCAGAAAAGAGATAAGAATTCTGAACAGAAACTTTTTTTAGATGAGAGTTGAGGTATTTATCTTTAATGCAACTTCATTATCTTTTTCATTTTGCAGCTTTCTAGATTATATTTTTAGTTGTCTTTTGATTGCAATATTATACAATTAATACATATACATGAACTATTTAGGAGGGTGACAAAATTTCTGAAGTGCATTAATAAGAAAATTGTAATTTTCATGACTTCTGGAGTAAAATATAACTGTAGCTATAAAATTCTCTTATTCATTTATGCTTTATAATTAATAAGCAACTTCCAATCAGTTAAATAATACAATTGTTGTAATAATTAGTGTGTATCTTCTAATCAACAAAATAGTTAAAAAAACAATCTTTTTTTTTTCCAAGAATTGCACTTGAGATTTTTTTTGTACTTTATGTATATCAGTTTCCCACACATCCCCTTGCCCATTATTTTAAATACTAGAAAATCACCTGCCATGGTATGATGGGTGCAAATTGCCTCTTCATTCAAGAAATTTCCTGTCAAATTTGAAGTGTTTAAATAGATATATATGCAAGAGAGATGTTTAACATTGATTGAAAACAAATAAAATAAACATGTTTTATGACAGGAAATATTTTTTTTTATTTACAGATCTATTTATTCAAAAAAAAAACCCCTCTTGGTAAACAACATTGTGTGTTAAGTATTTTATGTTGTTTAACGATTTTCCTTGTACTTCAGATGTCTTTGTGTAAATTTTAACGTTGCCAAAAAATATTATCAAATTATATCATCACGATTGCAATAAATAATGAGATGCATCGTGGCATTCAAACTATATTGCACACATGATTTACTACTTTCTATTAAAAAATAGAAATTAATTTGAAATATATGATTAATATAATTTAAAATTTCTCAGGAACTATTGATCATAGCAAGATAAATTTTATATCAACCAATAGCAAATTTTATTTCAGTATTTTAGAGCTATTAAATTTGAAATTAGAATGACAATTACTTTTCAAAATTTAAAATTACTGAAATTTAGGTGCTCTAACAATGAAATAATGCTGTTTAACATTCGCAGTGCTATGTTATTGTTGATTATTGTCTATTTATTGTTGACGATGTCAGAGTGTAACCGGATCAGTGTGAGACAGATCTGGGCTATTATACTAGTAATATGATAATATATAATTCAGGATATATTTGACATGTTATTTTGTAAATGGATGAATGATTCAGATGCTTGCAACGATTTTTTTTCTAGATGCAATCAATTGCACATTTCATAAGATGGTAATTTTTCTTAATTTTAAGATAAAAGCATCAGAAGCAATTAAATTACTACTTATGCATTATAATTAGATTAAATGAGTCATCATTAACAAAATAATGTGTAATTATTGTAATTTAACTTAGGAATATGTATTACAAAAACATCTTCATTAAATTTCATATTTTTTAGAGTAATTCTGTCAATCACTAACTTCATTAGCTGAAAAACTTTCACACCATATTTTAATTCTGTTAAGGCATCAAAATTTAGTTCAAATACTAATACATTTCTTCTGAACTTTTTTCTTTTGTATATTCCAATTCATTTATTGGTCTTTTGCAGTCATTAACTCTTTCAGTGTAGCAAAAATTAAATATGTTGCACAACTAAATTAAAGCTATTTTGACATACTAAATTAATGTTATTAACATAATGGGAGAACCAACAATGTCGTCAAAAGGTGACTAGCTAAAAATAAACACAACTAAAAAAAATTCATTACAAAATGTTTTACATATTAGGAACATATCTTACTTTTCTAATAACAGTTTTCATAGTTATATCTTCAAGTTTGGATTCTTTAACAATTTTTGTGACAAGAGCTCGTAACTGATCATCCTACAAAATATTCAAAAGTTTAATACTTGAAAACTTACAGAAATAAAGATATCTTTCTGAAAAAGTAAAAGCTTACATTTGGATGACCAATCATTTTAGATAAAGGTTTATCATCTTCATCATCACTATCAACATATGGTATCCGAGCTGGAGTAATTGACACTAAAAAAAGAAAAAAATATATAAGAGTAAAATGAAAAGACAGAATGAATAAGAGATCTCCATTTACACTCAGGCATTTAAAATGAAGGAGATTCAATTTTTAAAAAAGAACTGGGTAGTAAAATTCTTAAAATAGAAGATTAGACAAAGAAGTTACAATAATGTTCGATACAATTTCAAATATTATTTTTAGCAAAACTAATAATCAATTTTATGACCCCATTTAATGTTCTTTTCAATCGTTATGTAAATCGCAGATTCATCTGGTGAAAATTCTACTCCTAATTATTTTCACTTCATCTAGAGAAACATTAATGTTTTCTAAGATAAGTGCAAGAAGATTTTTAGTCCTGTTGTTACTAGATGAAGAGACTAATTAGATAAGATGTATGTATAGTAATGAACCAACTTTCTGAATTTTATCCTCAAAACATCTGTTAAGTCATCAACTTGTATATGAGATTAAGTTGTTACCATGTAAATAATGCATCCTTTATGACAACTTACCTTAAAAGTTATATTTACAAGGAGAGGGCACAACTTGGGAAATTCAATTTGGGATGAAACTTGGCATATTAGTAACATACCTTTAGGGTGTTCATCCAATAATCTAAATAAGTGCAATGGCCAGCCAATTCGAAGGAAATGGCCCTCAAACTTTGGGCACAACTTATATACCAGTAACTCTTTATAAGCAATCAGTGCTCAGATAGCTTAGATGTCAGTGCGTTCACCTACCATTCGCTAGGTCCGCAGTTCGGTCCTGGCTGCAGTGTTTATTTTTTTTCAAAATTATTCCAAATTAAATTAAAAATTTAAAAAATATTTTAAATTAAAACTTTAATTATTTTTATGCAGAAAATAACTTTATTTATATGATTCTTGAATTACAGATAAAATAATAATAAAAATAATATATAAACCATAAAATAATTATAAATACATCTTTAATGGTGATAAATATTAACTATAATGACTCGCATCAGAAAACATTTTTGTTTAGGCATTATCCTTCATAAATTTTAGAAATTTATTCTACATTTATTAATTAATTTTCATTTTGTACTAGTAACTGTATATTTCTACATTAAATTATATACAAAAACCAGATTAATAATTATCATAAAAACATTCTAAACAAAAAAATATTTTGACACCATGCACAATTGATAAATGACTGTTGTTCACAAGAGCAACAATCCTTAGATCTGTAGGAATACAAACTTCGTTCACATTAAAAATGATCTCTCTTTCATTAGAAAGATTGACAGTTTTTTAAAAGTTTTTCAAAATTATTACAAATTAAATGAAAAACTTTTGAATATTTTTAATTAAAATATTACTTTTTTATACATAAAATTACTGTTTATTCATATGATACTTGAATTCTTGGTAAATTTAATTATTATAAGTACTAAAATAATGATAAATATTATTTTAAAAGTAATAAATCATAACTACAGTTACCCACATCATGACAGATTTTTAGGCTTCATCACCCATAAATTTTATAAATTTATTCTACGAATTTCATTCGATAATGAGTAAAGACATTTACTCATTGGTTTCTTTTCATTATTAAAATTTCGGACCATCTGCTTACGCATTTAACAGATTAACAACTGCTCTCTGCTATTTTTATTCAATCATTAAAATATTGGACCACCTGCATATGTATTCAATATATTAACATCTGCTTTCTATTGTTTCCAAGATAAAATAAGAACAAAGACTTTGTGAATATAAAAACCCAATGATTTAAAACTTTCAATGAATTTAGAATGATAATTTTAATTATAGTTAATATTTATCACCATTAAAGATGTATTTAGAATTATTTTACTGTTTATAAATTATTTTTATTATTGTTTTATCTGTAATTCAAGTATCATATAAATAAAGTTATTTTCTGCATAAAAATAATTAAAGTTTTAATTTAAAATATTTTTTAATTTGGTATAATTTAAAAAAAAAATAAAAAACGCAGCCAGGACCTAACTGCGGACCTAGAGAATGGTAGGCGTGCGCACTGACACCTAAGTTATCTGAGCACCGATTGCTTGTGAAGAGTTGCTGGTATATAAGCTGTGCCCAAAGTTTGAGGGCCATTTCCTCCAAATTGGCTGGCCATTGCACTTTTTTAGATTAATGGATGAACACCCTAAAGGTATGTTACTAATATGCCAAGTTTCATACCGAACTGAATTTCCCAAGTCGTACCCTCTCCTTGTTAGATCAAAACTGTAATTATAGAAAGATAATCATATAAATTTATTATATTCAATTTTTTTTTAACTTGAAGCTTCTTGAGCTGATATGAAATAAGAAAAAATTTAAGCAAATGATCTAATGTAATAATATATAACATGGAAAAAAAAAACTTTTATAAAGCACATCATTTACCATTGCTCTTCACTTTTGATAATGGTTCATCAGTTTCATTTGGTTCTTCTTTTACATCTACACCTTTAGGTAAAGGTGTTATTTGAATATCATTTGACTGCAACAAGAATTAATATGAAGTATTTAAAAAAATTGTCCAATTGAAATATATCAAAATTATAATAAATATTTATCAATATAAAAACTTTGCAATATCTTGGAGAAAAAGACTGGCAATTCAGTAATGAAAAAAAATTCAATAAAATGACACATTTGTATATAATTAAAAAAAGGAGAAAAATATTAAATACCAAGGAAGCTGTTATTTTCTTGAATTCTGGAGTTGATATCACATTAGACTCTACTGTACTAGTTGCACTACAACTGGTAATAGCTGAAACAAATTTCTTAACTTTTATTATATATTAACACCCCAAAATAGAAAATGAAGAAAATACCTAAATAAACAAAAACAAATTATAATTCAATGTTGCATTTCTTTTTATATCCATTATAGATAATTAATTAAATGATTCTGAAGTCATATAAAAATTTATTTTCACTAAAAATTGGTGAAAAATGAGTAACATTTTAGTTATGATCCATATTACACCTCTTAAATTTATTTGTTTGGAAGTGATTGTTAACAACATTTTTTAAAAATTTAAAGGAATTTAAATATTCCGAGAGTCCCTACCCTCCCTCGCAGCACAACTAAACAGATGAAATATTTACATTTTTGAATTCAGTATGAATGCCATCAATTAATGAAAAATGTAAGAAGTACAAATTCTAAGAGAGTCTTCATGGGTTTTAATGCAGTCAAAAGAGTTCAAAACACATTTGAATTGCAATTAAATTTAAAATACTAAAAATATAAGATAAGTTAATGCAATTCTACTTGTACAACATGTCATATTTGCCAGAAAGTAAAAATAATAATTAGAAATTCTTTTATTTTACCATTGTTGACAGAATTCGATGGTGTTTCTTTATCACTAACTAAAGTTTTCACTTCAGATATCACAATTTCTGGAAGAATATCACTGAGCTAAAAAAAAATCAAATAATAAATATAAAATAATAAATATATTCAATAATCAATTATAATTCTCAATGATAAATATATTTCCAATTTATACAGTAACCAGCTGATAACACCATGTTGCTTGAAATCCATATTTTTTCAAATGCCCACCTCTGTTCCCCCTCACCTACAAATATTATCACTAAGTTCCCCCAACAAATATAAATCCCTTCACTTGCATTGCTGACCACTAAAACACTCCACACCTTATGAGTGAATGAGTCAGCATGGGTGATGAATAAAGAAATCTCATATGAATCCTTTCTTGTTGAATTAAAACTTTCAAATCTGGCCTTTTATAACCTTCAAACAGTATGGTTTGAATGAAAACACAAGAAGTTTGGAGAAACAACATTTATTTTAAAGAATTAGCCATACAATAAATAATACAACTTTGAAATGAACAATTATACAGAATTTTCTCGTCATTGCTGATTAAAAATAGTAATCGAAAAGTAAAATGCTAATAAAAATATGCGTTGCAAAATAAAACACGTAAAAAAACAACAGAGAGAGAGAGAGAGAGAAAATCCAAGAAAACAATATTTTTCTCATGTTTAAAAATTAAAACATGGTAGCATAATATTTTGCCTCAAGCACAGAAAAAAGGTGTTTCTTTACTAAAAATTTAAAAAATTTCTAAAAATCAAAAAAGTTACACAGAAGCCTCAAATTACTCTTATAAGAATAGAGAAATTTCGCATTTTACAATGATAATTACAGTTCTCAAATGAGAGTATAAGCATAAAATTTGTGAAAATAGGCAACCATTTAACATTAAATAAATAAAAACTAATTCGAATTTTAAAATAATTTTTACAGCATTAGCTGCCTCTAGGGCTAAAATCCTTCACCATGCCATATTTGGTCCCGGTAAGTCAAAAGGTCTGGACATGCATAAAGAGAAAGAATTTAAAAAAAAAAAAAGGACACACATACATATGCAGAAAATAAGCTCCTTTATATACAGATTAATCAGAGTTTTCATGTTTTCAAATGCATTTAAATTTTCCCTTTTTTCCCTCCTTCCCTTTATATATAGTAAGCAATAATATCAATTATAGTAATATGCAAAATCCGAACAAAAATTGCAATATTCCTACAAATTTAAATGAAATAAAGCTACCATATCTATATACAAAAATAAACAAAAAATTCTCTCACCTAATTAGTATTATCACAAATAATTAAAGACAAAAACACTAATAGAAAATGAGTCATTAAATATTACAAAAGCCCTAAGAAATAAATAGAATCTAGAAGAAATTATGCAACCCTTCAGTAAAAAGACTGAATGAACTATTAAATATAAAATATTGCACTTCAAATTAAAATAACATAAAAAAGATATGAAAAAGACAATCTAAGATGGAAATCTAATAATTATAAGGACATGGAGGATTGGGGACCTCCATATTGTGTTTCCCTTAGGGTTACAGTACTGGCCCTCCATGAAGCTTCATTGTTGGATAAGAAAAGGGAGTATGTCCCAAACTACTTCAAGATGAGAATAAAAGGAAAAATTAGCTTATTATAAGAAACTTAACTTCATAATCAAACTATAATTATCAAAGTCATACCATCAATCTATTTGAAAATTTCTATGTACCAAAAGTTTTAAAAAACTGCAAATCTATATTCTTTAATAAACCTTTTAACCATGCCATACCATTTTCAAATCTGGCAAAGAATCTAAAAACTTACTTCATTCCCACCATGTATTTGATTGAAAGACAAGCTGATCTAATCATGATCTCATTTTAAAAGGGCAAAATCTTCTCTAGGAAGCACTAAAAATGCTATCAAACAAATAATTTGAACTTCTACTTTACAGGATAACACTAATAATCAATAAAGAAATTATTTACGTGAAAATTCCATGGAAATCAATACATATCCTCAAAGTATCTAAATCATATGATACTAAAATGGATTTGAGGTTGCTGAATTTTAAAATACGGGCGAGTGGGGTAAAATCGAGTAGTGGGGTAAAACTGGGTACCTTGATTTTGGCGTTATTAATTCTCCTTTCTAGCGGACAAATTCTGAATTATATTCTACTAGTGAAGACTTATTTGTTTTATGACGTCAACTCTCCAATGTTCTTTTCTTTTTAAACTATCCCTACTTATTAATCATTACAATTATAGAAACTATATTTAGTCTTATTTATATGTTTACTAAGGATTTATATCCTATCAAACAATAAAGATTTAGTAAAACAATTGTGTGGTTCTGTTTTGTTTTTTATAACCTCTGCACTCAGGGTAAAACTGGATACTTCTAGTGGGGTAAAACCAGGTACTAGGGGAAATGGCGGATTGCCGACCCAAGAGGATTTTCTTTGATTGTGAGATAGTTGGTAATTTATGAGGGCCATTCCTATTTTACCATTGAGTTAAATGGATCTGATGGAAAGCATTTCCAATTTATTCCGATTTCCAATATTTTCTTTTTTTTGTGATAATTTCAAATAATGCAAAGAATTATTTTAATCAAAATTATTTATTATTTTTAAAAGAGTTGAAATTTATTTATTCCATTATTTCCTCACTTGCAAATAAACAATTTTTATTTATTTATTCTCATATAAAACTTAAAATGCATGAAAATTAAAAATCTTTTGCTTGAAGGCTTTGCAATCATTTGGTTTTATTTAACAAATCGTTCATCTATTAGTTAGCTAGAATTTTAAAGAAGAAAGAATTATGTAGAATACATTTTTCTTCTTTTGCTTTTGAATTGGATTATTTTTCGTCTTGGGTTTGGATAATTAAAATAGCAGGAGAAACCAGTAAGTCTATTATGTTTTTCCAAATTCTTGTTTTGTACAACATTTGTTAGATTCTTACATTTCATTTTGTCACTATTCTGTTCTATCGTAACTTCCAAACCAGCAGTGCTTTGATGTGCTAGTGACATTACTAGGTCCCCTGCTTCATTCGTACATCTATTATCACTAATTTAGATATGAATTTTGGAAATATTTTTAAATTGATTGTCTTTATTCTGAAATTGTCAACTACGGTAACTATTGTTAAATCTTAAAAATTGTCTTTATTATAAATTGTCAACTATTATAATTATTGTTAAATCTTATAAAAAATTTTATTATTAAATTGTCACATAAAATAAAAATTTATGCTACTTTTCCACTGAAAATCTAGTTTTCCCTAATTTCCCATAGAGTTAACATGTGTACCCAGTTTTACCCCACCAGTGGCAGGGATGAGATTGTCAAAAGAGCAAAAAGACTGAAATTATACGCGAGCAAAAAATTTGTACCATAATTTATACACGAAAGAAGTAAAACATCAGAACATGCAACATGAAAATATTACATTATAATAATTAATAACTTAATTATTTATAATTCAGTACATATAAATAAGAAAGAATATTAAATTATTATTAAATCATTCACATTTAAAGTTAACAAACAAGTTTAGCACATCATCAAGGGCATCAGAAAATACAAAAATTAGACATTAAAACATATTTATCACCTGTACATCACCAAGATGCAACATTCATCCAAAAGAAGTCCGAGAAGAATTATATTTAATAGCCTTTTGATAAAAGTTGGCTCAAAAAATAAATACAAATAAGGACAAATAATTTCTTTTGTTTCATCCAACTGCGTAAAGTGTATTAGCTCTTTATAAATTATAATAATGTATCATATACTGAATTCTGTTTTATTTTTATACATTTTTGCAAAAGTAACAGCCCAATGATTTTGCACCTTATAAAGTGAGAGGGGTCGAGAAATTCTACAGTTACAATGGCAGATTCATTTAGCATTATTGTTATTTCAAACCCTTTGAAACATTTCTTTAATTGATAAAGAAGTGGTTTTCTTTCGTTTTTTTATTTGCGTGGCTTTTGTTGGTAACAGATCTCCATTAACACGCTTTACCCCTTATTTTGGAGGGCTCTTATCTTTGACAGATTTTTCTTCAATAAAGGATGTGTTTGCATCCTCTGCAAGTATATTTTCAATAAAGGCTAAGTTTTTGCACAGTCTTCATTAGTATCTCTCAGTTTAAATCACTGGCATGGTTGTCGGGACTACATTATCTCTAGAATGCCTAGGCAAATCGTCTGTTTTATTTTGAGAAGATTTTTTTTTATGTCTTATTCTCTGCTTTTTTGCTGAATTTGCACACAGCTTTTTAGCTGCCTCTTTTGACATGAGTTTTTCTTTTTTTTTATGCAGTTTATTTATTTGTTTTTGTTCCTCTTTTTTATTTCTTTATCTAGGTACGCCCTACAAGATTACCTTAAGTTTTCAACTAATTTTTTTCAACATGTTCATGCAATTTTTTTTTTTTTTGCAAAATATGCCACAGAGGTTTTGTTTTCTACAAAAAGGTGGTACTTAATACACACGTACATAATGGCACTGAATGTTGGAATGTTCATCCTTGTAGAGCTTGCTGATATAATGTTGATTCGTCAGTAGAAGATAAACCAGCTAATTTCCTGGAGGGTAGAGTTAAGCCGCACTGTTGAGCATATTTTCCCAGAATTTTCTTTCAAAAACGGAAGATAGGAAGGTTTCTTTTCTTTGTGTAAAAGCGGAATTTTCGGAATCAAAAAACGGAATTTTGAGAGAAAAAAAAAACGGAATTTCTCCAAAATAGCAAAAAAGCGGAAATTCGCCAAAAAGCGAAAGAATCGCATCCCTGCAGTGGGGTAAAACCAGGTAGCTTGACTTTTTCTACAAAAAAATCGTTAGTAAAAAAAAGTAGTAAAACTATGACTTTTCCTGAAAGATATATTATACTCTGATAAGTAATGAATATTTTAGTAAAATTTGACAAGTTTTATGTCGAATAGTTTAGCTCCAACAGGCCTTCAAACCTTAGGTACCCGGTTTTACCCCACTTTCCCCTACTATTAGGATTTTAGCAATATTTTTCTTCTTTTATGAATAAACCCAATTGCAAATCTATAATCCATATCCTTCTTATCATATGCCCCCAATTATATCAGTCAAATTTAAATTATCACCTATTAGCAAGAATGATTTTTCACCAGACCTTTGTTAAGAAACAATTAAAAATATATTTAGCTTAATAATGAGTGGCGCAAGATTGATTTGTAAGGCAATTAAGTAGAACCCATAGTTAAATCATACAAAAAGAAAGAACATCACTAATTTCAGTTTTGATATGAAACCAATTTTCCACAACTATCATATTTTATATAAATCGTTTCAAGCAGAGGTTCCCAACCTGTGATACATGTACTCTAGAGGTACACAAAGGAACAGTTAAGCAGTGGCAGTTTTCCGCACAGGCGTTAGAGGCGGCCGCCTCGTGCTTCGAGACTCTAGGGGGGGCCCTGAAAATCTATGCACCATACATCGCAGTTCTAAGCTGGTGTCGATTTTACAATATTGCAGCCTTAATTCAATTCACAGAAAAGTTTCTCCCTCTTCTCTTTAAAAAAATAAATGAGTGGATGAAAACAGCGGGAATCGAAGCATTGGGAGGAAATAAGCCCTATCGTCAGTGGCAGACTGCGAGATTGCCCGAAACCAAGTGGCCCCTTCCCTTAAACATTAGACAATTTGGGCCCCCAGGAAGTGTGTGAGAGAGAGAAGGAAGAACTTTCTCTATATAGTAAGCTTTTCTGAAGCAAATGAATAAGATAACCCTATACAACGTTCTACATCCGTTTTGGGGCTTTACTGCCGTCGAAATTCAACCACCCGCATTTACCGAACGTTTAAAACATTGAAACTGATCTAGAAACCCTCCAACTAATTGAATAGGACACCGCTTCTGTGCAAAGTCCAGCCGCATCCAGTATTCATTTAGATTTTTTCATTGATATCGGAAGCCACCGGAGAGACTGAAGGGATTGCACCCCTTTGTGTGAAAACGGTGCAGTTCTTGTAAGTTTCTGTAGTTTCATTTTACTGTCATAAATCGGACAAACAAGGCAACAATTCGCCTATCTTTAAAAGCAACGGTTTTCTTGGCTGGAAACTGTTACTAGAGAGGAAGGGGGCAAGAAATTTTGCCCATTGAAGAAACCAATTGACATCTTTGTAAAGGCGATACTCATGCTTTTCTTTAAGTGTTATGGGGGTCCTTTTTACGTTTTGGAACAGTAAAGGGGCTTCAGTGTTATTGGTCTTTCTTTCATGGAAAATAATTGGAGAGAAAAGTGGTGCTTCTCTGATTTTAATGAGAAGAAAGTAGGACGTGCGAAACGCATCTTGTAAAAAAGAAAGGAAAAATTATCCTTTCTTTCTCCAAGAGATCTTATAGTGTCTTGAGATGGAAGTTTCAAAAGATCCATGTTCGACTGCAAAAAGTGAAAGCAATATGAACACAAAAGCAGGCGAGTACCTACAATTTCTATTTATAACTTAAAAATTGAAAGAATAAAAATATAATTTGTATGCAATTCCAGATATTTTTGTAGATGTTAACCACTCGTATGACACGTTGGTTTGAAAAGTAACTACAGTAATGAGAATAGTAAAATATTTCTGTCATAAAACATTAAAATATTTATCTGATTCGCAGCGATCAAAATGAAAAAATGTATCAAATTTCAATGCAAATGTTGCCATTTATTTAAACACTAAAGAAATTTTATTAAGGGTATGTTTATTATCACTAAAATTCGTTTCGGGATTGCCACGATATGCCATCAACATTACACGATGTTACAACTATAAAGTGATGATTTTAATTCATAATTAGGGAAAATAGCCTTTTTTTTAGTTCTTTTTCTTACCAAAGGTAAAAATGAATACTGTAACCTAAACCCTTTTTAGCAGATTTTGTAATTCGCTCAGAAATTTTAATTCGGACGTTCAAGTGAAAATATTGATTATATATATATTTTTTTAAAGATAAAAGATTTTTGAAGAGAAAAGTAGGAATTTTCAATTTGTTTTAGTAAGAAAGAAACTTTAAGAAATTAAATATTTTATAATCCATTGCATCTCGAATCTTCTACACTGTTGATATAAATTCAAATCTCTTTAACATAAAATTATTGAAATTGATTTAATTACCAAACTTCTACACATGATTTGTATGCCTTTGTTTGTATGGCTATTGATTCAGAATATGTTTTACTGCATTTCATTGGGTATCTTTAATTTATTTCAAATCATTTCATGCATAGTTTTATTTCTAAATACATTTAAATCTTGAGGAGGTAAATGATTTCGTAAATTATGTTTTTAAATAAAGTCTATTTTTAAGTTATAAAAAAGTTAAAGCACTTGCATAGAAATTTATAAAATTTGTCTAACGCTAAGTTATGTTTGCTCGCTATTATAACAGGTATTTTATGATTCATTATTATAATAAATACGTTAATTTATATTATATTAATTTTTATTATAAATATAATAAAACCATCAAAAAACAAAATAAAAATTATTAAAGAAAGAGTGGCTCAAACTAAAAGACAACAGGAAAGCAGAAAAGCATTGCTGTTGTCTTTTATTTTGAATCCACTCAGGTTGAGTGACGCCTTGAGAAAGTTCATCTGGTGGATTCTTTAATCCTTTACTTTGTTCAATCTTTATTTCTTAATAATTTTTATTTTGCTTCTTGATGATTTTATTGTTTGTTCATTGTTTTCTTGGTTACTTTGCTGCATTCGCGAACCCCAGAAAATTTGGTTATATATTTTTCTTTCTAATTTTATTCATTTAATTTTACGGTTTACGTTTATCATTGTTATTTTATTTGCTTATTATAAATATGTTATGTAAAAACAATAATACCTAATTGAAGCAAGATAAATGATTAAAAAATTCAAATCTGAATGTTTTATCGAGCGAACAAAGAAATAATTACAAAATAAAACTGTGGGTAATGTCGTTTTAATATAAACATTATAGAAATAAAAGTACATTAAAAACATTTAAAACAGTGAGGGGAAAAACATTTAAAAGTTATATTGTAATTTTGTAAAACTTTCTTCTATTACGGCCTTGAAAGTTGTTTTTTTTTTAAAGTGTATGTCTAATATTTTCTTTTCATCTTCCTTTTGCTAAATTTATTAAATTTAAAATACATTGACAACATTTTCCATCTGAATGAAAGAAGTAATATTTCATATTGATCATCTCTAATCCATCCGTGCTCAACATTCGAATAAATCGATGCTTTATCGCAGAAAACGTCAAAAGAAATGTTGCCGGAGTAGTTTCTTTTTCTGGTCGTACTGCATACTGGATCAACAATATACTCTATATAACAATAATTCAGTATTCCCAGCACTGAATCAGCAATCTGATTCTCTCCTACATTAGTTTATTCATACGTGTATACATGATAATCGCTGAAATTGTTTTTAAAAATGAATGATTATTTAATAGCCCTAATTATTCATAATCCAGTGACAAAACTGAATAAATATAAAAATTAGTTTGGTTAAAGTGTTGCCTTTAAATTTAAATCATCTATCTAAAATATGGATGTAAGGTTTTTAGTTTTCTATGATTTTTAGTTTCTTAAGGCAGGGTTTACTGATACTTGAGTATTTCGATTTTTTTTTATCTCAAAAGTTAAAATTTGTGAGCTGAATGATGATTATTTTATGCTTATGGAAACCTTATTTATATAGTCCTTTCTCAATATCAATCCAGGAAACAAGAAGAAAAGATTTCAGTCAGGTGCTGAAAAGCGTTTAAAAAACAAAAAGAGAAAGAAAAAATTACAGAAAAACAAAGAAAGTTTTTAGCTGCTTTTGTGGTACAGTCAACTTCTAATACAGAAGAAAGTTCAACTCCCCTTCATAAAGATAAAAGTACTTTGCATCCAGACACTGAAGCAGAAACCGCGAACGTAGAAGGTAGAAATGAAGATGAATTTCAGGTGAAACATAACTTTGAAGAATGTCGGATGCAATATTAAACACTTAGATGCCTCTGATAATTCTAAAATAATAGAAAATGTAAATGTCTCTATTTTCCTAATGATATTGCTCTATGGCCCCATTCATATCTGAATTGCCAAGAGATCTCATTATTTATTAAATACCATCAAATGTAGAAAATATTAAAAATCTTAAGTTGAGTATACTGACAAAACAAGATATATTATAGAAATATATCAGAATCTAATTTCTGCTGTTTCAAGCTAATGGAAAAAGGAATGCTCCTTGAGCCATTAAAATTTTTAGAGACAACTAAATGTATATATTGCTTTGTGTGCAAATTGTTTTTTCTACGTCAAATAATCAAATAGGTATAACAGGTTACAATGATTGGAAGAATTTGTACCTCTAAAGAGAGCGAATCTTCTGTTTTTCATGTCGGAAACAGAGTTTGCTTTGAAGAAGCGTTCAGTGATTTTGGACGCGTAGATACTCAGTAATAAGTTGCATGGACAAGCAAAAGGTACTGGCGAGAGGGGTCTAGAAATGATTGTTGCCACTGCGAAATTATTGTCTAGTTTGGGCATTTCAGGGACACAGGGAAAATGTTGGGTTCAGAGCGAAGAGGCAACTTCTTTAGCTGCATTCCAGTATCTTTCTGAATTTGATAGTTTCTTAAAGAATCCTTAGAAAGATCCGACAATGCAGGTTGAGTATGAGTTATTTTACATTCTGTTTGTGATGAATTCACTTAGCTCTAATAGCAAATAAGGGTAAAACAATATTTAATTGCTGAGTTAAGGGAAATACATGTACTATTCATAATCGTTGACTTTACCTGGCGTTGCACATATAGATCAGTTAACATTCATTTTAAGATTTGTTGGTGATGAAAAGGAGATATAAGGAAGATTTTGGATTCATTCCAATAGAAAGTCACGAATTCTTATCTAGAAAATGTAGTATTAGAAAATTTAAAGAAATTATTCAATTGAATTAAAAAACTACCCAGAGCCAAACATATGACAGTAGCTTCTAATAAGACAGATGCACTGGTTTACAAGCCAGACTGAAAGAGCATTGTAAAGAAACCAGCTACTTCGTTTCCATTATACACTCTAAATTAACTAACTTAATTGGAAACTGTGCAGCCGGAAAGCTTTTACCATTTCACCAGTTATTCTGATTTTATTCCAAAGGTATTTGTATTTTTTCTTCATCCTACAAAACAGTTGGAATTTTCTGCAAAAAAAAATCTACAGGATAGTGACATAAAACCTGAAACAGATAAGCGATAATGGATGGTCTTGGTGCCGACTCAAGTTGCAGCACTGAATCTGAATTACAAGAAATTCTGCTTTAATTGAAATGGAGCCATGATGAAAACCAGTTTATAAGTTGGAGAGTAAATCACTAACAGAAAATTCGATCAGTATGAAACCGCATTGACGATCTTGATTTGGAACAAACTTCTACAAGAATACTGTCAGCAAATATTTTAAGATACTCAAACAAACTTACTTAAAAGGCTCATACTTCTTAAATCTTTAAACTGAATTTATTACCAAAGTCAGAAAAAATTTCAAGACATTGAAGCTGAAGCCAATTTAATGACAAGGATAATAGGCAATATAAGGAAAAAAAGAAAAGAAAATACTTTGATGAAAATAAAGGTGGAATCATAACGAAAACAATCCCATTCATAATAAATGTTCATAATGTGATATGCTTGATGTTCTTATCATGAGAACTTAAAACACTACCTATAATATTCTAAATGACTTTCAAATTTTTTTGTGTGAGATTAGAGAAAAGAAGCTTTTAAAACTTGCATAACAACATCCCCACAAGAATATGCTGATGCTCGAGAAACACATTATTTCAAGGAAGAGTGAAACATTTTATTAATACACAAATGGGAAAAAGTAACAAATCGGATGTAAAGCACAAATTGAAGTTAAAATGGTCTATAATAAACATTTCCCAATGTGGAAACAAATAATTTAAAAAAATTTTCTTACTCTTCCAATTTATAGCATAATGAGGAGATCGTTTCAGTTCTGAAACCATTAAAGAACTATTGAGGGAATAGTATAGACCAGCCATCATTTAAAATGAACTGTAAACTTTTATTTAGTAAGTGATGTAGTACAGAAATTGGATTATGAAAAAATGAGCAGACAAATTCTCAAAATTAAAGTAAGAAGAGTGACTTTTTATTTATGTCTTTCCACACCTGTTTCTGTGTTCATAAAATTTTACTCTGATTTCAAAGTAGCGCATTTCATTGCTGCTACTAATATCTGATATAATATTTGTTTGTATCTCCTTCTAAGTTTAATTTCAGTTTTTTTGTTACGCTTTAACACTGTAATTTGTTTTATTACCATTGAAGAATGTTTGTTAATTACGATCTTTTTTTATCAGAAAGCGTGTGAATAAGAGCGTTAGTATTAAACAAATTTTTCATGGTACACTTTTGATTAGTCATATTATATATAGGCTTATATATTACTTTGTTTTTTCGAGATTCTCATTCTCATTTTTAAAGAACATTTTAAAGGAACAGTGAAACAATTTTTTTAAATATTTACTTTGTAGAGTTTTAAAACTATATAAATATTTTTTGAATAATAGTTTTAATTTAGCAAAATACTGTTTTTTTTACTTTTCGGGAGGTATTCTATGGGTTTCCCTCTTTTTTTTGCCAGTATTGTTATTGGGAGATATACCATTTCTATCCTTTGGGACAAAAGGTAGACACTGCTTATTCCAGCTCAAACTTGAATGGATATAAAATGGTTCTCAGTTTCTGGTAAAATTCGTTATAGTTCATAGGAGGAATTGATGATTTATGGGCTCATTTACCATTTTTTTAAATTGAATAAGTTAACTTTATTAAATTTAAGTGAAGAAAACAAAACTATATTTATTAAAAACAATTTTGAAACTTGGTTCATGTTTAATATAAGAATTTAGATACTTGGATTTTCTGTCCGTTACATTACTATCTAGATAGAATTAAAGACCGAAAGATATCACTGTCCTCAAGTTATTTTAAAGTTCAAATCTCTGTTTGAATAAAAAATATTGGTCTATTTAAATCATGTATATATCTATACTTATATAAGACAATGTGTGTGTGTGTGCAGTGATCAAAGCCGAATCTATACATACTTACAATACGAATTTGCTTTACAGGCAATCGTAATGAGTGACTCAATGTACCTTGAAGCCGGAATTTTAAAATTTAATCAAAATTTTTTTTTTCATTTAATGTTTTGTGTTGTTTGATTGATTTTTCACACTAATTTCGATAGAATGGTTTTGAATAATTATGCGAAAAAAGACACACCATCGAAAAAGAACACAATTTCGTTCTATTAAGTTAGTTTTGAATTTCTAACATGTTGTTGTTGTTGTTGTTGTTGTTGTTGATACACACACTTTTACCTACCTCGTGCTGGGCGACGCGCACGCGAACACTTACCGCTGCGCAGGCAACGCGGCAGTACAACATGCGCTGCTGCCATTTTACATGTTGCATTGCTGGACATGACGCGCGCCGCTGCCTGCCATGGCGCGTTGACATTTGCCTTGCTGGGACGCATGCGCCGGTGCTGCGTATACGCCTGCTCGCACTGACCATAACGCCTGTGCCGCGCGTACTGCCGCCTGCTACCACTGCAGACATGACTGCCGACCACTAACGCCTGCTGCTGTGCCTTTTCCTCTACCATGTATTGCCAGACGCGGCTGCCGCCGTGTGCTGGACGTTGTTTCTACCATACCATACCATGCCATGCCTACATTACCCTTCGCCGTGCTGTACGCTTCGCGGGCATGCTCGCTGCCGGCTGCGCCGGTGCGGTTTCATGCGCCATTGCGGAAACGCAGACGCGCTGCTGTGCGCGCTGGAACGCGCTGCGCCGCAAACCGTGCTGTGCGCGGCGGCATGAAACGACATGGCCGTTATCGCGGTTCTTGCTGAACTGTGCTATACGGTTCGCCTCAGTGCCGTTCATCTCTTTTCAACGTTATGCGCGGTGACGTATTTTCGCTGGTAACAACGTTATGTGCCGTAGGCCGTGTTTCTGTTCAAACTGCCGACCGCGTACCTTCGCGACTCTGGCGTTGCTGACAGAACATGCAGGCTCGCCATAAACCATGCCTTTACGTTCCTTCTTTCTGCTGCTGCCGTGCCTGCCGTATCTATTCTATTCACCGCGCCTTCCTCGTTTGGTAACGGTTTGGTTCGTCTGGCGAACACCGCGCGGTTTTCGGCGGTTTGTTTGGCGTTGCTGTCGCCATTGCCTTTAAACGTACCCCGCGCTGCTGGTTTTAAGCGGATGGGTAACGTATGCTTTAATTATCTGGCGTTCGTGCCGCGCGCAACGCTGCCGTATTTTCTTGCGCGCGGATCATTGGCGCAGCACCATTTTCATTGTGCCATATTTTATACCTGTGGCGCATATGCGGTGCGTATTCTGCCATTTCTGGCGGACGACGCCAGGCGCAGCGCCAGCGCTCTATGTTTATTCACCTTATATAACGTTCTTCTGCCGTATATACCGTATGCTGTTGCCGTTGCAATTCTTGTGCCGGTAAATTTTCGCCAAACGGCTGTTTCTCTTACCTACCGGCGGCCTTACCGTGCATTACCTCTGTAGCGACGGCGTTGTGGCATTTCACCG
>BGPR01007871.1:47494-59485 GCA_013235015.1 Araneus ventricosus | reverse complement strand
GACGCTTCATGTAAACATGCCTTCTTTCTTTTTGAATTCTATCCTCTTAGCGGTATGTTGTGACTTTATTCAGCTTGCAGTCTTAGCTGCCCGGTCTTACCCCATTCTCTCCTACATATTTTCAGATTACCCATTTATTTAGACGCTTCATGTAAACATGGCTTCTTTCTTTTTGAATTCTATCCTCTCAGGGGTAAGATGTGACTTTATTCAGTTCCTAATGGTTGACACAGTGTTAACAAGAATGTGATGACGTTCCATTTTTCAGATGAAGGTGTTTAGTAAATTTTGGATAGTGTCAGTTATGGAAAATTTTTACCTTTTAGTTAAGCAGCTTAAATATGTAGCTCCAAAAAATGCTACAGAAAAACATTGAAGTGGTATGTGTTGATTACTTAAAGACTCTTAGAACCAAAAATCTCTTTTAACATGATAAAGTTTATTCAAAATTTTAATTAGATTTTTAATTAATTAAGAATGTATCTGAAGTTAAAACGTTTTTCCTCAAAAGAACATATTATCGCACAAAAACTATCTTTGCAACATTTTAAAATTCTAAACATTAGCTTCTCAGTGATAAAAATTTTATTCCGTGGAAAATTTTATTTCCTTTAGTTTAAAACAATTTTGTAACAATGCTTTTTTTTGAAACCGCATGCAACAAAATAGCAAGATTGTGAATAATCATTGTGAATATTTTAATAGCTTCTATGAGACAATCCAAAATAAATATTACACTTTTCAGTTCATTTCTAATCAATGCTTTACCATATTTAATATCACTGGAAGTTTTTTCTACCATGGTAATGTTATTAAGATGACATTCTTTCTGAAAATTGCGTGATTCTTCAAGTGTGCTTGTCGAAAACAAAATTAAACCCAACCAGCGGGAATGAGCTCCCCTAAACTTTCTCGTATACTCTATAGCAAAGGTGTCATTCTCTGCTCTTCCCCCAATAAAAATTAGAGACCTTTGGTAACGCCACAAGTACCAAGATTTTATGGGACCTTCTGGAATATAATATTTTCTTAAAGATATCACTCACTTACTCGCCACACCTAGATCACGCGTTTCATCTCGAAATCCATTTTTAGGGTTTGCCATGATTTCTGCTGCTCTTATCACGCCTGGTTTGGGTTTGACCACAATTTTCTTTGACCTTCGTAGACCGCGCCAAAGCGAAAGGAAACCTTACTGTAAACAACCGCTTCGCTGCAGCTTACTATCGCCAAGCAGCAGTAAACTGCGCCAACATAATAGTAATATGTAATTTGAACCGAATATACAATTTGACCTAGAAATTATGTATAAAGATCACATACCAAATTTCAACCCTGTAGCTTTAATAGTTTTTGAGTTATCGAGTTCACAATCACACAGACAGACAGACATAATTCCAAAATTGTGTTTTTCGGACTCAGGGAGGTCTAAAATGTGAAGATTCATCAAACTCTTGAGTTCGAATTTTTTGACGAGTACAATACTTTCTCTTTGCAAATTTCGTATACGAGAAAGTAAAAAACTGTCAGTGTTTTGAGAAAAATAATAACTTTCTTAACCTTCCAGCGGGCTCTCTAAAATATTTCACACGAGCGGGCGCGTGTCATACTTTTTACGACACAATAATTTCCTTCATTTTTACTATGGCAGCTGCAAATTATTTCATAATACTAATAAGAGACACGTCAGAAAAGCAAATTTTTTCATCAAGAGTGAAAATTAATTTTAATATTATTTGCAAAATTTAAAATTATACTGAAATCAGAGAAAGTAATGAGATTTAATAATATTATTTTATAAAAAAGGCATTAAGCAATATATAATAAAAAAATTATAATACAAACTAAGCTTGTGCATCAAAGACTTTCTTCTTAGTTTCTAATCTTTGTCCTTGCATATGAAACATTGAACTTTTGCTAGAGAAAGACGCTTACAAGTACACTATATATTTTACCTGTATTTCATGATCGTTTTCTTCCTTTTGAACAAAAACCATAATCTCTTCTTCTCAATTCTGGTTTCTGTTCACTTGCTTTTACAGGTTGTGATATATAATTTAAACTTAAAGACATGGTAAGGCATATGGAGAAGATCAGATTTTTTGGGCTTGAGTAGTGAGGTGTTTTTTTTCATAAGACTGAACTTTAAATTTTTCCAAGAAAAATTCTTCGGCTTGGTGGATTATTGGCAGGCTTATTACATATTAAATATCTTTGATAATATGAAATTAAATATTAAATCGCCCTAATCCTCACTTTTTTTATAATTATCAAACTGAAACGTTAAGACGTGAACAAAATTATCTAATTACACGAGCAGGCGCGCTGCGTAAACTTTGCGACAGAAGCATAAAACAGTATAAAAACACCTTGAAACTCGGATAAACCCATTTAATCCTGAAGGTCGCATGAAGAAATAGCAATGACTTTCAGACAGTTTAGATTCCGAATAAGAAAACAGGGCTATTTGTCGTAAAATTTGCGCAGGCGCGCCCGATGGAAGATTATTGTCTCATATTTTTAAAAGTACATTAAAGTACCATTTATACGTCTTTCAAGGACTGACGAAAAATAACGTATAAGTGAAAGGACGTATAATCGAAATTTTACTATACGACTTTGATTATTACAAATTTAATGCTACTAATTCAAATTCATTTAAAAGTACTGATTTAAAGAATTTTTAAGATAGCATTATTATAATAATACATGGTAGGGAAATCAGAAATTAAATTTTAAACGTTTATCATAAAAGTGAAAAAAAATCCTACTTTTGTGTTGCATATCTCGAGTTCTAATCTTTCATATCTTATTTAGTACTATTTAGGGACATGCAGGTAGACTTTTAATTAAAAGAAATCTTTAATCGTCCTCTGACCTGCTGATTGTCTGCATTTGCGTACAGTAGCATTTGCGTACAAGCCATTAACGCCTAATCAGTCATCTGTTGGTCATATCGACAAGAGGTTTTCAGTCAGTGTTTCGTGTAGGTTTTCTACAATTTATCAAAGCGGGCAGAAAAATAAAAAATAAATGTTTATCTAGAAATTCAAGTTATTGGTATTTTAGAATGTGTTATACAGGGTGTTTCATATTCAATGGGCAAAAATAAAATATTCCTGTGAACACTGTAATCAATTTATTTAGATAATTCCAATTTACCTTGAAACTACAGTTATCCAAGTTTCTAGAGATGTTCGATGCGTGCTCCTCCGGTGACATGGCAAATGCCTATGCGGTAGTCAAGTTCCTGCCACACTCGTAATAGGAGATCCCTTGTTAATGCGTTCAACACGTTAGTTATCCGCTGCTTCAGCTCCTGTAAGTCCTGAGGAAGTGGAGGCATAAACGCTTTGTCTTTGACAAAACCCCAGAGGAAAAAATCGCAAGGAGTTAGATCTGGGGATTTCTCCGGCCAACAAAGCAATGACAAATCATTTGCCCCTGCTCTGTGGAAGGCGGCATTTTGACTAACAGCGCCTCTATCGACGATCTCGTAAGTGGAAGAATTTTCTCTGTTGCCAGATAAAACTTGTATGATTGTAGTTTCCGAATAAATTGATTTCGGCTAAGTTAATCAAATACGTAATCCTTACTGTGCTATTCTTTTTGGCCCATTCAATATGAAAGACCCTGTATTATGCGTTATGAATCGAATTAAGTTCATTGAATGTTTTTTTCACTAATTATTTTTACAAATGAAATAAGTTCGAAGTTTTTCAATGCATCTTTAAATGAAGGAGGAACAACTTCTTCACCCTAGCTTAATTAAAATCTTCCATTAATTCGTCAATTGTAGCAAAACGGCCTGCAATTCCTTATCTTTCGAGTATTTACTTTGACCAAGGAGAAACTAACAAGACTTGGAATACAGAAATTTTATTTTTCACGAACTGCATTCTATAAATTTATATTTCATTTTAGTACATTTTAATCTTTACGACTCAAAACAAACCGTCAGTGAAGACAGATTTGTATTGACTCCTTGCTTCAAGGTCCACCCTACCCCAAAATTAAACGTTAATAACTCGCTCTACAAAGCAGAATTAAATGAGCTAAACAAAGGCAATGAATCGGTAGCAATATATTATTTTTAAAGATTATCACCAAATACTCAATTATATATGCAACTCTGAACCCATGAGTGTTGTATATTGTTACAAAGCTATAAAGTCGTTTCCCTGAGATGCTAATCTTGGCGACTTGGAGGTAAATGTGGCTACACATTTGGCGACTTGGCGGCAAAGGGAATTTTCTAGAAGGAAATCAAACTTTCCACCTAGTTCTACTGGTTTCATGAACTTTCTAGAGTCACTTCCTATGTAATGAAGTCACTTCCTGTTGAAAAGTATAAAGGAAAGCTCTCATGCCAAGAAGAGTTCAGTTGGATTTTAATCAACAAGCAAGCTGGTGAGCTAACAAGAAACCTTTGAGCGCTGTATTGAGATTTAATGATAATCTCTGTTGTGAATTTTTACTATGCTGTTTAATACTTGTTCTACATTTCTTTTCCTAGAATATTTGTCAAATAAAGAGCTTTATTTTTTTTAAGTCCTGCTTATTGGATTGCATTCACGTACACCCACAAGACAATTTTGTAACAATATGAAATAATTTAATCTAAATGAATAAATTTCTCTTCCACTGTGTTAATATAACTTTCACGTTTAAAATAACAAAAATATGATTAAAATTATTTGATTTTAAATTCCATAAGTTAAAAAATTTTCGTATACGGCTTTAGCGACAGTGTGCGAAAGAAAATTGTCCTCTATGTAATTGTAAGAGGTACGAAATAAAATTTTTTGGATGATTTGGAATTTTGATATAGGAGTAATTTTACAAGTAATTTTTAAGTAACTTGTCTTTAAATTGATATCATTAAGAAGATAATATTTTGAATTTTTAAAATGGTGTAAAAATTATTCTTGTGAAATTATATTTTTGGAAGATATTACGAAAATACTTCAAAAATTTTCTAAATTTTTTAATTAACTGAAATTCAAATTAAGTTTAGGATTTTGAAAATTTGACAGTGATTTTTCTTTTGTTTTGAAGAGTACATGTGTCAAATATTATCAAGATCGAGTAAAAAAAATGCAGATTTGTGTAAAAGACAAACATTCATTTTTACGCATCTGGAACTAAAATTTTATATAAAATAAAATGTTAATTAAATCAATTGTTTGCTTCCAGTCAATGCTATTGTGTGCAAATGCCTACAAATAATAAAAGCGAATGTATGTGTAGATGCTTGTTTGAATTTGATCTTCTACGGAACTGTTGTCTATTGAGCTTAGAGTTACTAAATTTGGTGCAAACATACTATGGAGGGTGAGAGTGGGCACCTTTTTCTTTTGCTTCAGAAGATAGGAAAGTTCGCTTGTCCGTCAGTTTTACGACAGTGAAATGCGCAAATAACAACAAAAAGCGTGTTGTTTAGCCAACTCAAAGGATCAAATCCTTCCTGCACACATAACAACAAAAAGCGTGTTGTTTAGCCAACTCAAAGGATCAAATCCTTCCTGCTGACAAGGGGTTATCCCCTCTTTCTTGCCGGGAGCTTCTAAGAATAATAAAAATCTTGTGGTTATTGCATCCCAGCCTTGTATAGGAAAGATTGTGTGGTTTAACATAAAACTGCCTGATGTTTTTCTTAGAAAAGGCGGAGGAAATTTGCTAGAAAAAGAGTTCCCTTTCTCTCTCTTATATATGCACATCCCGGGGGCCCATATTGACTTATGTGCAACGGGGCTTGTCTTACGGCAAGTTGGCAACTTGGCCAGTCCGCCACTGATTGTGAATAATTTCGAAGTCTTGATATCTTTATCACAGTTCGCATACTAGGAAGGAGGAAATTTTCGCATTTTAGAAAAGGGAAAAAGACGTAATCGAAGATTTGCATAGTGTGAACAAAGACCTTTCTCATTACAATGAAATCGAATGAATCGGGACTGTGATGAAACTACGCATAAATAAGAAGGGTATAAACGGTGTTTAGCTGTAATTTCTTTTGAACCTTACGTCCGTAATTTATTCCAGTACCAAATGTTAGTCACATGATTTCGAATTATATACCAATTGAGGACGAATCTGATGCTTTAATCTCGATGGAGAAGTGACAGAATACAGAGACCAAAAAAGTGATTCTGAGACTGACATGGAGGACAGTCTATTTCACGAAGAATATAGCGACTCAATCTCGGACACAAATGTGTGTATCATCCATCGATTCAAACTATAATTTAAGTAAATATTATATATAATTAAGTAAAGTTATATATCATTAAATAAGCATAGTATTGGACAAAGCGGGATGGCGCATAAAGTGCGCCAAACTGATCCGAGTGTTCTAAAAAGTCACTTCTCCGCAAAAGGTTAAACAACACCAATTTGCGGAAAACTCTTCGTCATTTAGATTCTCTTATAGAGCAACTGAAATTCAACTCGCTACAATGCAAATATCTTTCTGAATGTTTCCCTGCATTCAGACGCAACTTTTATGAATGCTCTCCTATATGTCTAGCTTCGAAATTATGAAAGAAAATCTACGTTATGTTTCGCAAATGCGCAATCAAAAATTAGTTACTATAAATACTTATATTTCCTCGAATATTTAAAGTATTTACTTTCAGTTTTAACATAATGCTATGCCGGCATATTGTCACTTATTCTCTAAGTTTCAAATAATTTGGTTGAAAACTCTGCATGTCATAAGCAAGAAAATAGCATGAAAATACGAGTTTAAAAAACAGTTACATCTTCCTAAATATGCAAGAACGCATTTACGCACAACAAAAATAATCATGGAGGAAAGTGTCAAATAATTAACAGCTTCCTGAGGAACAGGCTGAGTCCAAATATTTTGCTTTTATTGAATTTTTGTGGGTCCAATTTCTTGTTCACAGTAAAATGTGAGTTGAAACATGTTCTTTACTTGGGCTCAAGGGCAGATTATCTAGTTTTTCTGGAGAAATTCCAGCCAGAAAGTGTCTGGATACTTTTGATCACATATTGCAAGTTACTTTACAACTTCTAAGGGGTAGACACACAAAATTAATCTGAAGGCATTTACTCATTTCAGAAATTGCATTTACATATTTGTGCTTTCTCTAGAAACTAGGGGACTCGGCCCCTGCTCGCTAATGCTCACCAACCTCCAGAAGGATTGCTGTTCAAATCCTGAACGCTTCACTCGCTACTATGAGAGCACTGTGCAAGTACATCCTAAAAAATACTTACGATTAAGCTTAATAGATTTTCTTCTTATTCCTTATCTTAAATCAGCACAGAATAGACTTGTTGACCTTGAAGGACATCTTTTTCTTCATTTTTTTTAAGCATTTAGAAGAAAAATTGAATATTCAAATGAAACGAACAAAGAAAATTAATAAAGTGCAAAAAAAAGTTAAATAAGAGTTTCAAGGTATATGGAGGAAGTCCCAAAAACATATCGGTCAGATTTTAGTAAGTGATGTGTTTTCGTCACCAAGCTCGCTATAATCGCGACAGCCGTTAAAAGTCACCGAAAGAAAAAAAATTAACGTTACCACATTTGGCGAATAATCGCCCAAAATAAATTCAGTTTTGGCGACCGCACTGTATTTTTAAATCTGGTCAGCACACTGAGCGCGTTGAAGCAAATTATTTCTCCTGTTTTCTGAACAGCTGCCAAAACTTTCTTCAATTGATTCAGTTGCACGTTGAATTCATCTTCTTTCATTGTTTCGGTAACATTTAACAGCACGGTTCAGATTCACTATTAACTCATTGAAAAATGTCTCAAACTAAACCGCATTCGTTTGTTTACGTTACGAAAGTGAAATCATGTGATCTATCAATTGCTTTAGATGTTGCTAAATTCTATTACTAATATAATAGCCCAGATCTGTCTCTCGGTAACGCTCTAACGTCACCAACAATAAAACTCGCGCCATAGCACTGCGAGCCGTTAAATAGCATTATTTTATTGTTAGAAAACCTAAATTTCAGTCATTTTAAATTTAAAAGAGTCATTGTCGTTCTAGTTTCAAATTTAATAACTCTAAAATAGTGAAATAAAATTTCTATCGATTGATATAAAATTTATATCGCTATGATTAATAGTTCTCGAGAAATTTTAAATTATATTAATCCTATATTTCAAATTAATTTCCGTTTTTTAATAGAAAGTAGTAAATCACGTCAGTGGTAAATCATGCGCGTGATATAGTTTGGACGCCACGATGCATTTGATTATTTATTGCAATTGAGATGATAAAATTTGATAATATTTTTTGGCAACGTTTGACAAGCCCAGAAGTGTTTCGTTTTGATTAGAATTTCGAAAAAGAATTCCTTTGAAATGTTAGCTTTTGACTTACGTTCGACAAGCTGAGAATTTCATGTTTATTGAATTATAATAAAATTGTTAAACAAAGAAGAATATTTCACACGGAATGTTGTTTACCAAGAGGGTTTTTGAATAAAGAAATATTTTAAATAAAAAATATTTCCTGTCATAATACATATGTTTATTTTGTTTTCGATCAATGTTAATAATTTCTCTCGCATATATATCTATTTAAACACGTCAAATTTGACCGGAAATCTCTCGAACGAAGAGGCAATTTGCAGCTTCATACCATGACGGGTGATTTTTTTAGTTCCTAAATAATACGTCTTTTGAGACAATTGGGACAATGAAATTCAAATCTTTTTCATTGTTTAAACAAATATTTATTTGTGTGTTTCTTTTCCATTGTTGAAAGCTAAGGTAATATCCTGAAGGATTTTACTTTCTTTTTTTATTTCATCTATTTTTCTGTGAAATCTGCAATCAATTTAGTTTAGTTAGTTTATTTATTATGGTTATATTAACTTATTTAACAATTTAGTTATATTAACTTCCCGTTCTGAAACAACACGTCTGCAGTCAAAGTATTTTACGACAGTAAGTTTATTAGAAAATATATCCAGTAAACTGAATGAATGTGGTTGCATTGTTTGAGTTCTTTTTATCAGCATGTTTCATTCCATCTACATTTTTAGTTAATTCAGATAATTAATATTTAAACACATGTATATGTTAACTGTACAGCGTGCTGTAGAGAGTTTTTATTCGTTAAGAAACGCTAAAATTTTATCCATAAATCTATGACTTTGTTCGACGATTTCTCTATTTTCTTCACTTTATAAAGAAACACTTTATTTTCTCTTTTCTCCTGGCCGATGACAATACATAGAGATGAAAAAAAAATGACCACATGTTCTAAACGCAAGAAGAATCAGTTTTAACAGCAACAAAAATAACGGACAGAACAGGTGCAAGGATTCTGAAAGAACACGGGTTAAATGTCTATCACAATTTGAGTTTTAAAATTACTTTGTTGTGGAAACATTGGTTATGAAATTATGCATATTATGAGATTCAATTGAAATTATATTCCCGGTGAAGAGACTGGTCGCTGAAGGCGGCTAATAGATCAATATAATATTCTAGTATTTATTTTACTTCTTTTCTGTCTTACTTTATTCCTCTTATAGACAGCAAACCGTAAAACAGTTACTAGCAGAAATTACACAAGGCAGTTAAGAATTATTTTATTTTGAAGATTGCGTCTATAAGCCAATGATTAAGAAACTATTCCTTGATGTTTTTCTCAACTTTAACTATAATAAATAGAGAATAAATTCTAAGAGTATCTGCGAACCCTATGCATATTTCGCTAAGTACATCGGATCTAAATAAGATTTGTAACATGTTTGTTATAGTTAGTTTATGTATTTTATTTTGTTTATTTGTCAACCGCAGTACAAGCAATGTTTATACAGGGTGATTCAAAAAAACGTGGCTATACTTTAAAGGTAGATCAAACATACGATAAGCTTTCAGAATCGCAAAGGAGCATGGTGCGCAAACATCATGCTCCTTTGCGATCCATCTGGAGGCAGCAGATGGCACTAAACATAAAACAGCGTTGGATAAAATCCCGATTTCTTTCTGAATATTAACGTTATTGAACTGAAATTTTCATATAAGTTGCGCTACATGTATGGATCTGAAGCTGTGAAAAAAATTACGCTACCTGTCATACATGCGCAGTAAAAAATTGTTTACTACAAATGCTAATATCTCCTTTACTGTTAAAAGTATTTACAGGAAATTTTGATACAATGTTTTTCTACAATATCACCATATACTCTGTAAGTATCATAAAAGTCCAAGGAACACTCTGCAAGTTATAAGTGAAAAAACATGCAGAAAAAGTTGGGATTTTTTAAAAGAAGCCTTTATATCTTTCCATTTTTTACAACAATGCATGCGAAAATTGCGCACATCACGCAAAATAATTGACGAAAGTTTCAAACCATTATTAGCTTCCTGTGAAGCGGGGTGAGCCAAAATCCCTCTTCGAGTTCATCAATTTCGGGTCTTTGACCGAATCTTTGATGTAAATCATGAGTTAAAACCTATTATTTATATGTGTGAAGTTCGATGTAAATTCACCCAGCCTTTCGAGTTATATTCGAGAAAAAGAGATTTGCTTCTGCATGCCTCACCTAGCCTTAAAGTTTGGTCAGACACAAACTAGTGCATCCAGCTGCATCACAGAAAGCTGATAATGCACATTTCTTCGAATATCTCCCAAAAGGTTGGATACATTTCCCTGGAACTTCGAATATATAAAGAGTAGGTTTTAACTCGCAATCTACATCAAAGATTCGGTCACGAGGGCATTCAGCGGACAGACCAGAAATTGATGAACTTTAAGAGAGATTTCAGCTCACACCGCTTCACAGAAAGCTGATAATGGTTTGCAACTTTCAAAAATTATTTGTGTAATGTGAGCAATTTTCACATACATTTTAGTAAAAATAGCACAAATATTCGGGAAAATATAAAAGTTTCTTTAAAAAAACCCAAATTTTTCCGCATGTTTTTGGCTAATAACTTACAGAGTTTTCCTTGGAATTTTAAGAAACTGACAGAATACGTGGCAATATATTAGAGAAACATTGTTTCAAAGTTACATGTAATTGCATTGAATAGTAAAGGAGATGCTAGCATTTGTAGTAATTAATTTTTTACTGAGCATGCACGACAGGCACAGTAATTTTTCTTTCACAACTTGAACACTTGAACACCACACCGTCGTCTCTAGATCTCTTGTGGCTTCTATCCGGGTTGGTATAGATGTAGGTGGACTTTATTGAGTTGCAAAAAAAATTACAGCAAGAGAAGAATGACAATAGAGCCATATATATAGCGCAACTTATATAAAAATTCCGGTTCCGTAACTTATTATTCAGAAAGTTATCGGCATTTTATCCAGCACTGTTTTATGTTTAATGCCATCTTCTGCCTCCAGATGACGCTTGCGCATGCATGTTCCTATGCTATTCTGAAAGTTTATCGTATGTCTGAATAAAACCTTAAAATAAAACACAAAAGAGCAAAATAGAACGAAAAATACAATTAGAATGAAAGCAAAATGGAGAAAATTGTAAAAGAACCAAAATGGCGATTCTCCTCAGAGGCCACACATGCCACACTGTATAATGCAAAAGAATTTTAATTAATTTTTAATTCAAGTTCTATTAATATTTAATTTTCGTTAATTTTATCAATTATAACTGTTTATCGTATGTCTGACCTACTCTTAAAGTTTGGCCGCCTTTTTTAAAAATCACACTGTATATGTAAAAAGAAGAATCGTCCTCTTAAATGAAAGTGAAAGCATTTATTGAGAAATTGAAATATCATCCTACTCGATAGCAATGATTTGCTCTCTACGTATGATTCACAACAAAAAAGACTGAGATAAATGAAAATGAAATCACGAGGAATAGACTGATAAATAAAGTATTCAAATTTTTATCTGTCATACTGCTTTAAACGCTATCAGAAAAACTTATCTTCAGAAAAGCCTGGTGACTTTTTTTCTCCAAAACAGTTACTTTCGAATTCGATAAGTATTATGTTTCAGACACAAATTGCAACGGGCACTC
>BGPR01007871.1:0-37561 GCA_013235015.1 Araneus ventricosus | reverse complement strand
ATATGTCCTATGATGATAAATGGATGGCTGTCCTTTTAAGTGATGAAAAAAATGGAACCTCGATGGACCTGACGGGAATATAAAATATTGGCATGATTTACGAAAACAGCCCAGTAGCTTTTTCAGTAGGCAAAGTGGTGGTGGATCTGTGATGGTGTGGGCGGGTTTCGGTTTCAACGTTAAAGTGGGTTTGGCCTTTTTAGATGGCAGACAGAATTCTCCTAAAAACATAGAAGCACTAGAAAATCATCTTATGCCATTTGCAGAAAACATAGGGGAAGGAAATTGGGAATATCAGCATGATAATGCTCCCATCCATACCTCCAATTCTACGAAAAATTATTTAAACTCGAAAAATGTTACTGTTCTTGAGTGACCAACAATGAGTCCTGAACTAAACCCAATTGAGAATGTGTGGTGCATTATGTCTCGGAAGGTATATAAGAATGGAGGGCAATTTTATTCAGTGAATGCGTTGAAGGCAGCCATTGAAAGTGCATGGTACAACTTGGAAACAGAGATATTACAAACCTTTATTAGGTAGTTGTAAAAACGTGCATACGATGTCATACTGAACAATGGAAAGACTTTAAACTATTAAGAACATTGTATTGAACACCTTTTGTTGAAATGTCATATATTCTATAAACTTTTGGGACGCCTAATATTTCCATTTTGTTATATAATTGAAATACAAATTGTTATTTTTTCTAACTATTTCTTTGAATGCAAGTCGCATATGGTTGGAATAAACATATTTTTAATTGGTGTTTGTTTGCCTCTCCGTTTTGCTAAAACATATATTTTACTAGAGTCTATAAACTTTTGGGACAGGGTATATATTGTTTCTATAAAAAAGATAAAGAAAAAAAAATACCGTTGCATCCCCTTATCTTTTTTCATTTTACTCCAATCACAGATATTTTTCGTTAGATGATATAAAATATTTGAGTAGCAGTGATTTGTTTCGGTTTTTGCGTCTATCTAGCTGGGTTGGACATAACAGTGTGCAAACATTCAAATTTTATATTAAATAGGAACAACATTTCAAAATTGTATTTAATAAATATTTTCTTTTCTTACGTTTAATAAAGGAAACTTATTCAGTTAAAAAGGGTAAATGAGCTCATAAATCACCAACTTATATTTATGAACTATAATAAATTTTGCCATAAACTCAGAACCATTTCATATTTCTTCTAAATTTCGAGATCAAATGAACAGTGTCAACTCTTTTATCCTAAAGGACAGAATGGTATAATCTAATAACAATACAGACAAAAAAGAGGGAAGTAATAAAATTACCGTAACCCCCCGAAATTTCTTTTAAAAATAGCACTTTGAGATGAATTAAAATAATTTTTCCAAAAAAATGTTATCTAGCAAGCTCTGCAAATACAAATCATTAAATCGTTTTCAGCGTTCCTTTTTTCTAAAAAGTTATCTTGTTAAAAAATTAAAAATGCGAATCATAAAATGAAGCGATGTCTTTCAAATATAATAAAACTAATCAAAAGTATTGGTGGATAACAGAATAATGTGAACACTTTTGAATTTGCACATTTTTTCAAATATCTTCCGAAAGGTTGAAAGGATTTCCCTAGAACTTCGACCATGTAAAGAAGGCTTTAACTCACAATTTACAGGGAACATTCGGTTACGATGGCATTTAGGGGACTGACCAGAAATTGATGAAGAAAAGGATTTAGGACTCACCCCATATTAAAGAAAGCTGATAATGCCATACTGTTGAAACTTTCACCAATGCTTTTGTTCCATAAGAGCAACATTTACATGCTTTTTTGTAAAAAAAAAAGCACGAATATTCAGGAAGCTAAAAAGGTTTTCTTAAAAAATCCCAAATTTTCCCGCAAGTTTTTTGATTATAGCATACAGAATTTTCAGCCAAATTATACAAAACTTACAGAATTCATGACAATATGTTAGCGAAGTATTGCAATAAAATTTTAAATAAATACTTTGAATATTAGAGGAAATATGAGTACTTGTAGTAAATAATTTTTTACTGCGCATGTGCGAAACGTAGCCTAATTTTTCTTTCATAACTTCAAAGGAGATATATACGGCAGCTTATATAAAAGTTCCAGTTGAATACCGTTAATATTCAGGAAGATATCTGTATTGCAGCGCCATGAATTTTAGTTGCACTTTAAGAGAAGCCAAATGATGAGGTTCTTTCTATAACTGATACTTTTTAAAAATTTGAATCTTCGAATAGTTATCGACGAACTGCAATATAAGTAATGTATTTAATTTAAGTATATATGGGTATTCAGGATATTCAACTTTCATAAAATTTAATATTACGGTTCGAATCGATTCAATCTCTATACAATCTGTTTTGAAGTTACTAATATTAAGACAAATTGAAATAACAAAATATTTAAATGTGGATCACATTCAGGAGAGTTGGTGTTAGTATCTTGCAAATAAAAAAATGCCAAATCTTAATTTAGTAAGTAATATTTTAAAAAGTAGCAAAAAAATGACAACTTTTTTTAACAATCTAAATACTGTAATACAAAGTTTGCCAGGACTGTTGAGTCCGACAGCTAACTGCGAAACAAACTGGACCACACTGAATCTGCAAGCGAATTTGAAAACATGATAAAAAAAATCCTAAGAATGGCGTCCTGAAATTTAAGCGATACTTGATTTTAATTCAATTCTAGTACTCGATTCTTAAAATTAAATGAAGGTACTAAATTAAATTAACATGATAATAATGCAAGAAAAAAAATATTACGATGCGTCTTTGCCCCCAAAGATGCGGGGCCCCTAAACTGTTAGTTACCTACTTTGTCCTGAGCAGTTCTACACCTGTGAAATCAAATTTACAGAACATCGCATCTTGGGTACAATGGATGTATCATCAAAGGAATGTCGTTTTCTGCATATCTCGTTTTCTATAGAACACATTTCTGTGTGACTAACAGGTTAATTTATCAATAATGATACACATTAGTCACACTAGGACTTAATCCTGCTTCCCCCAGCGTTTCGTTTGGCCTTTTTCATTCACTCATTAATTTTTTTAAAGCAAAGAGTGAGAAACGTTTCAATAAGGAGAAGATTATCCTATAAACAAGGCTGCAATATCGTAGATTCGGCGGCGTCTTGTGATGTTTATCGCATAGATTTTGAGGCCCCCTAGAGTCTCGAGGCGTCCGCCTCTAACACCTGTGCGGAAATCCGCCATTGGCTGTGATACGAACGAACGAGACTGATGAAGAAATCGAAAAACTGTTTTATTTAGCTTAAATATATTAGCTTATATATTTCAATATGTTTGCAACGCAATCAAATGACGTTAACTACTCTCTTTATGCGATGTTTCATCTAATTTCACATATTTTTAAATGATCCTAATTGAGTGTAGTGTGTACGTGTTTTTCTGATGACTCACACAACCACTAAAAAGAAGCGAAATGTACTCAGTATAATGGTAATAAAAACTAAGAAATGGAAACAACTTCTGTCGTCGCCGTAACAATCTTAAACTACAGGAATAGTTCAGAAAGCAATTATCACCATTAATAGTCCTCATAAACTGGAAGTGGAATAAGTGAAAGCAGGAAACTTTGAATCTTAAAAAATATCTGTAATCATCTGAAATTCACTTATATTATTTTTTCCCCTTTCAGATTGAGTCTTGATTCTTTCCGACTGCAGGGAAATAGTTCAAAGTAGAAGTTTGTGCCCTCTTAGGTAACAGACCAAAGTATTAAGAACACGTAGATCGAAAATGGGAAGTTTTCAAGTGATTAGGGGAATGCCATTTCCAAAGACGCGCTGGTTTAAAAAAGAGAATATAGAGAAGACCATGGATTATCCTCCACGAAATGGCGACATCATTATAACATCTTATCCTAAGACTGGATCGAACAGGTTGCAATACACCGTGCTGCAAATAATTTCCAAAGGAGAGTATTTTCCATCTTTCAACCACTGCCTTTACAGTAAAGTCCCATTCATGGAAATTACCGGACCCGAAGCCATCGACAACATGAGAGGCGTGAGAATGTACAGGAACCATTACCGATACGACATGGTGCAAAAGAATCCAAAGTCCAAGGTTCTCTACATCTACAGGAAACCAGAAGATACATTAATCAGTTGGTACCATTTCTTGCAGAGTGTGCGAGAGGAGCAAATAAACTTTGATGAGTTCTGTGAAGACTTTCTAGAAGGAAAGGTGGAATATGGTAACTATTTCGACCACGTGTTGTCATATCTGTCTCACAAGGACGACGATAATCTACTTTTGACAACGTATGAAAAACTTCACGCAAATGCAGGAGAAGAAATCCTGCGAATAGCGAAGTTTCTTGGTGAAGAATTTTATCAAAGCCTTTACAATAATGAATTGCTTTTGGAGAAGATTGTGGAGCATACAAGTTTTGATTACATGAAAAAGAATCTTATTTTCACTCTTCCACATAACAAACCATCGGAGGCTTCTGCAGATGAATCGGAACATGTCATCAGTTTCTTCAGGAAAGGAACTGTTGGTGATGGTAAAAGATCACTGTCTTTGGATCAACTACAGCGCTTGCAAAAGAGGGTAGTAGAAACCATTAAAGATACAGAAGTGCTCAAACAATGGCTGGATGAATAGAATGTTTTTTCATGAAGCTATTTTAATAATTATGAATTTTCGTGATGGATGACACTATGTCACATATATGATTTTAATCAAAATCATAAATTTGTTTGTCAATCTCTCTTTATTGGTGTAATTTCATACTAATTTCCCTTTGCAACTATCTAAAGATACTATAATTTCCAAAACAATTTATACATTTTTTTCACAAAGAGAAATAAATGCAATTAAAAAAATGTTTCGCAGTATGAAACCTGCAATACAGATTTTCTTTCTTTACCTTTGCTTCAATCAAATCATTGAGAATACTTTACCACTTTGTAACAAATGGGACTGATTTGTTTTATTTCGACAAATAATAAATCAAACAGTTTATACCTGAAACTTACAGACGTTTCAAAACTTTTTTCGTGGAGAAAAGGTTTGTTCATCGTTTTTCTGAGAAACGGTTATTTCGAACAATAAACGGCTCTTTTTTAACCAATCACTATCGAATGGTGTTTGAATTCTTCATTTAATAGACCTTCCACTTTGAAAAGTGTGGATGTGTGTTGGAAGATAGGTATGAATAGATGAATTTGCGTGATTAAGTATAGAAAGTTTATAATTTTGTCTAAAAAATCACATTTATTAGTTAAAAGAATTCCTTGATTGTTTTAACATTCGTTTTTATATTTGAAATTTTTCCAGGAAAGAAAATATATTTTATCTCCAATTATGGTTCCTATTTATAAGTTACACACTCCTATTTAATTAACATTTCTTAAACAATTTTTTGGAAATATATCTTTTTGAAGCTACCCAAAGTTATTTTGGTTTGCTACAGGTAGTTGCATAAAAATGTGAGTCGCATATATTGGACGGTATCGTAACTTAATTTTCTATTAACCCTTCGTCAAGCACAATATTCACACCGACGAGTTCGGGTGCAATGCGCATGACCGGCGCAGTTAAACAATGCTGTAATTAAAGTTGTTAATAAGCGTTAATTTTAATTCTACATTCTTAAATTAATCACAGACATTCGTGGCGAGGCTTCAAAGAAAAAAAAAATGGGAATGAAGGGAAGACACGAGAATTACGTACGTACCTCACTTTCGGAATGTAGGACACCAAAGTCTTCGCAGCACGTAAACCAAGCATGCTGGTGTATTGATTCTTTCATTTGACCGAAGCAAATTTTGACGGAAATCATTTCTTTGAAAAAATAAATTCGATATAATAAAGTCCTAAAGTTATTGAAATAATCATCCGTGATAAACAAAAATCGATTGTGAAAAATGATATGTGTGACAAATTCGGGCGCAATGTGCCTGTTAGGCCAACATGGCGATATCTGCACTCCACTTCGTGTTCAAGTCAATTGAATAAGGGGTCCAAATATTAGGTAAAGAAAGGAGACTACTAGAAGGGACAGACTTTTACTGTTTCTAGAAGTGTAGGGAGAACGAAAACGTCTAAACTGTGTCTGTCAGGCGGGTTACGCACGACGAGGGTAAAATAATCATTTGTGATATAAAACTCGAATATTATGAAAAATCATATGTGTGACAAATTCGGGTGCAATGTGCCTGTTAGGCTAACATGGCGATATCTGCACTCCACGTAGTATTCAAGTCAATTGAATAAGGGGCCCAAATATCAGGTGAAAAAAGGAGTCTGCTAGGAGGGACAGACTTCTACTTTTCCTAGAAGTGGAGGGGGAACGAAAACGTCTAAGCTGTGACTGTCAAGACGGTTACGCCGACGAGGGTTAAATATTTTGGCGGTAAAACAGGTAAATTATGTTATAGCGATGCAAATAGGGTGTTGGAAATCATTTTTATTTATTTATTTTTTCAAAGAAAGCACACTACAGAGATGACTCCATTTGCAGAGTGCATGATCAAAAACATACAAAAAACGCAAGCCACAAAGTGAATTAAAACACTAAGAAAAAAAGTAACTGTAGAGAATACAACAGTTCAAAGCTCAAAACCACATTAATTATGAAAATGTAAACATATAAATGTTTCAAATTAAAAACATACTATTACAAAAGCACTAAAAACACACCGAGGCTCCAAAAGTCCATGCTATACACCGTCACATTAAAATTATAAAAAACATCACACATTATTTTTAAAAAATTAGAACACTTAATCAAAAACTATTAAAAATCAAGGGTCAAAAAGTCAAACACATACAAATACTAGATCAATGTATAGAAATCTTAATATGTATAGTCAAGCGTAAGAAAAGAAAAAGAAATCAGGTCATGTATTTAAAAGTTGAAAACAATTCGATTTAAAAACAGTAGAAGACATATGATAAATGTCCAGTTCATCAGAAATCCTGTTAAAAGTCTTATAAAATTAATATAACGAGAACCTGTTAATATAATTAAATTTAGAATAAACATTAGGAAAAGAACTTTGGTTCCTTAAAGATCTGGCAGGCACAGCGAAATTTATAGCCCTCAGTATATCAGTACAATCGATCGAACCATTGATTACCTTGTAAAAGAAAAGAACACAAGAAAGCATCTCGTCTGGAACACAAACTAGGTATATTAAACATATCACGTAGACATGGTGAAGATATATCTTATAAGTAAATTCATTTTTCTTGTAAAGCAAATATCGCAAGAAGTTGTTTTGAATTCGCTCAATACTTTCAATTTTAATACGGTAATACGGTTAGGTTTTAATACGGTTAGGATCCCAAGCAATACTACAACATTCCAGACTGGATCGTACATGAGCGGAGTATAAAACCTTCAGGGCAATTTCACTCGAAAATTCAATAGTTTTGAGTTTAAGAATTCCAAGTCTACGATATGCCTTAGAGACCATGGAATCAATGTGTTGGAAGAAAACAAGTTTAGTGTCAAAGATGATACCTAGATCCGTGACTGAATCCGAGCGTGATAAAACAAGATCATTAATTTTATATACATGATTCAAAGATTGAGCTTTTCGAGTATAACTAAGAATACTACATTTTTCAATGTTCAGGTGTAACTTGTTGACTGTGCACCACTTAAAAAGACAATCAAGATCACTCTGGAAAAGGACAGCATCTAGATTGGACTGTCGATTTTAACCAAATCACCGACACAGTTGCTCTTGAACTCATTCTCTATATCATAGTTTGTTCTAGGTTTGAATACAGATTTAAAATAGTCAGCAAAAGCATTTGCAATATCAAATTTATTCTTGTAACACACGTTATTTTTAAGACAAAGCGATGCGTGATTGTAGTTAGAGAGCAAACGTTTAAATTTATGTATCATCAATTAAATATTTTAACAAAGGCAAAAAGGCCTCACGCTGTTTTAAAGTAAGTCGGAAAATATGTTACGAGGGTTGTTCGAAAAGTAAGTTCCGTTGCTGTGTAAAAGAAAACTAAGACAGATGTGGACAAAGATATATATTTAATAACGATTTACAAAGATTACATTACTTTTCGACGTAGTAACTCAGCACATTAAGGCATTTATAGCATCGAGCAACAAGGTTTTGTATGCCAGCTTTATAGAAGGTGGCCGCCGGTGAGGTTTACCAGGATGTTACGGCATCTTTGACTTCTTCATCGTAGAGATGGGAGAAACCTGCCGGTTATTTTGATTGGATTAATCGATTTTTTCTGTTTTTTCCCCCGGTTATAACCTGTTATTTTTAAAAAATCCAATAACCGGGTAAATAAACCGGATCGGAAGATAGGCTCAATTTTAAGTTCGATTAGACATAGATATATATTTAATAACGATTTACAAACATTACACTACTTTTCGACGTAGTTACTCAGCACATTAAGACATTTATCGCATCGAGAAACAAGTTTTTGTAAACCAGATTTACAGAATGTCGAAATTTTTCAAAGTGCCAGTTGCATTCGAGTTTTCTTACATTTTTTTCCATTTTATTTGTTTAATCTTAATGTGCTATCATTTTTATTGAAGCATTATTTTTGTTTTTTGATTCTACCTTAATTGGTTAGTTCATTATAGACAATATTGTTAATGCAATCACTGGATGCTGCTGCGTTGCGCGCAAAAGGTATATTGTTATTACTATTGTTTACTTATTCTGTTTCTACTGTATTCTCTGTTTTGTTAATTAAATATCTTTCTTTTGTATTTTATTGGAAGTTACTGCATTTTTACGCCATTTTCTTTAATGAAAAGTTTAATTTTTAATATCTATTGTTAAATTATTTCACTTGTATTGTAGTTATACGATATACGGCATGTTTTCCGCCAGAAGTGAAATGTTTTATTTCGTTTTCCAACCTCGAAGTTAGAAATTTACATATGTAAGGTTATTTTCCGCAACTTCGCTTTACTCGTGAGTCCACGCAGTCAAAATTTGGATTATTTGGTTTTTAACTCAATATCAAAGTTTATATTTCTCATTCTGCAAACGTGCAATGTCTAACGTAATGAAGCCCAATTTTTAATGCGGAAGATCATAATATTTTCGCTTATATGGAAAGAAATGTTATGAACAATCGAATATTTTTTCAAAAATCATTTTTGAAAAATTATCACAATTTTCCACGACACTATAGGAAAATTTGAAACTAGTCGAAAAGAACTCTCACTTCAGAAAAAAATTTAGTTATTATATAACGAGAATGTCTTGGAATTTAAGGCCCTTACGAAAAACTAACATTGGAATAAAAGGTCTAACGGCATGTAATATGGATGGTCTGTATCGGATGAATGTAGAAAATCTTCTTTTCTTCTGTAAGGAAAAAACAATAATCAAAAATAGTATTTAAATGTCTCAAGACTCATGAAACGAATAACATTGGCTCACAACACAGGCCTGCAAAACAATACTTTTTGAAAATTGTTTTAATTTTGATGACTGATTTTTATGTCATTTTTAGTGCTGATTCTAAAAATGAAATCCATTTATTTCTATACATAAGGATTTTTTACAAAGTCATTGGATATTTGGAATGAAACAATTGAAATCGCGAAATTTTGACATTTCATATAAATTTCATTAATTCATAAATCCATATTAATTACATTTATATCCTAGTTCAAGTAATTGTTAAGTATAGGTAGAACGTTACAAGTTCTTATAGTGACGTTTTTCCTTTACCTCAAAAGTTCTTTTGTCAGTTTTCTTCTTGTGAACTTTGCAGGGATTGTCTCTTTGTAGTATCCAGCAGTAGTCGGCTATCATACTGACATTCCATTTTCCTTGATATCTTATCTCCATTTCCTTTATATATCGGTGAATTCTTTCACCTTGTTCCTCACTAACTGCACCTAAATTTTCATGAAAATAGTCCAGGCGCGAATCGAGAAAATGAACATTTAAGCTCATACTACAACCTAAACTCTTGAAATTTTTTTATCATCTCTTCTACAATAGATTTGTAGTTTGGGTTCTTTTTGTTTCCAAGAAAGCTAGTAATGCCTATTTTAAAAGATTCCCAGGCTTTTCTTGCGTTTCTTTCCATTTTAGTCTCAAAATTTTCAGCTTTCATCATTTTCCTGATGTCTGGTCCTACGAACACACCTTCCTTCAGTTTTGCTTCGGATAAACCCGGGAACTGGTGACAAAGGTATTTGAAGCATTCACCGGTCCTTTGGTTGACTTTTGGTTTGGTGTTGGTCCATTGACAAATTGTTTCATAAGACCTAATTTTATGTGAAGCGGTGGAAGTAACACTTTTTCCGGCAAGCAGGAGAGGTATCCGGTTTCAACTGGTTTCCTTTGCCTTTAATATTGTGTTTAATAGGCAATTTACCGATTCAGAGAAATATTCTGGATTGAAATAGTTTCTTCTTTCTTGCTTGGTAATTTAATCCCTTAATTTACTATTTTAAGTCCATAAATATGTTTAACGAACTCATATAAATAATACTTTTTTGGTGCGAAATATACTAAATTCGTAACAAAGATATTGCGATTTGTGATGAAACTGTACGTGATGGAATTCTTTCATTATTTTCCCATTAATCAGCATCCAAAAAACTATAAAAAACACCACTTGCTTTACCGACAATTTTTTCATCGAAGACCTGTGTAATTGAAGTTAGAAATACAAAAGTTATCACTAAAAATCTTGTTGCTTTAAATTTTAGTACAGAATTCGAATAGGAAGTTAATAAGACAACGGATATCTGATGCTGAATTGGAATATTAATGAATATGTATTCACGCGAGCAGCATCCATATAAAGGTTAAAACTATTGCAATATTTCATGAACATTACCATTCGAAACACATCGGCAACTCTGGTGAGATGCATTTTAAGTACATTTTCAAACTGGTATTTGTGTTTCACAGGAAAGTTTCAGACGAAAAAATAAAACGTTTTATATCATCATCTACAATAAATTCAAAACTAAAATTGCAACAGAAATAAAATTAGTAAGAAGATATTAATTTATTCAAGCAAACAGCAAACACGTGGAAATAAATTAGTACGTTGTCTTAGAAATTATTCTGCATGCCATGTAATATAAAATGCGATTCCAGAATCTTTTCCTGTTTACTAAATTTTGCTAGGTGTATAATTTCAGAGTCCTTGATTTTGATATAAAAATGATGCCACGCTAAAGTGCGGTCTCACTTTTTATTGCAATGCATTTTTAAAGAGTTATATTGCTATCATTAAAAGATTCTAAGTTCAATGAATATATTTTTCGATTTCAAAATATTCTCTTGGAACTCCGATATCTGAAGAACTTAAAATATTTCTGTCAAAAGTAAAAAATTTAAATGCAATTTCAACTATCAAGATAAATTACTAGATTAGTTTGTGTTGAATGGAGTCAATTTATTTGGCGTCACAGTGACATAAATTCAAAAATCAATTTGGCTCAGGGCATTTGGGTATGAATTTATTCCATCCTAAAACTTCATTTAACACGCAGGGCCGTATTTACAAACTTATACGCACGAGGCCAAAATATATTCTGCGCCCTCTTCCTTCTCGAAAAAGTTAATACTATATAATTTTCAATTTAAAATACAATAGTTGATTTTTGAAACATATAAGCGCATAATACAATCTTGGTAATCTTTGAACCACACTTATGAAATAATAATAACGCCTACAAAATACTCCATTTCTTGAATTTCTTTCAATGCAAATGGGTTCAAAGGCAAGAGACGATAAGGTCCCCAGAAGACAAAAATGTATCTCTCAATATATTTAATGTAAATTTTAAAAAATATTATTTTATATGGTCTTTTGAAAATCACACCGAACAATGTGTAGATATTTAGTTATTTCTTCTGTATATGCGTCGTCAAGGGGCCTTCGTTGGCCCTTTGGGAAGGTCTAGCAGTGAAAGGGCCTTCGTTGGTCATATGGGAAGGCCTAGCCGTCAAGGGGACTTCGTTGGCCCTATGGGAAGGCCTAGTCGTCAAGGGGCCTTCGTTGGCCCTATGGGAAGGCCTAGCCGTCAAGGGGCCTTCGTTGGCCCTATGGGAAAGCCTAGCCATTAATTGCCTAGGTTGGCCCTGTGGGAAATCTGGCCCTTTTAACTAGAAAAAATCACTTGAAAGATTCATTGCTGAATCTTTCAGTCAATTGTTACCCAATGAATATAACCGATGTGAATGAATCAAAATTAATTATAATCGTTGAATAATATAATAAATTATAATGTTCGGTTCTCTTTCTCATTCTGCTTCCCTTTTTTGTTTTTTCAGTAATTAACTTGTTTCATTGTTTACAGAAGAAAGAAATCCTTATTGTTTTATCAAACCTTCAACCTTTTAACTCATACATACACCCATAGAAAATATCTACTGCATCTCTGCTTGAATTTCAGATATATTTAGTCACTTTATCTGTCGCATTATTTTCTTTTATCAAAATGCATGATCATTCAAATTTTCTATGACGAAAATACAAAAATTTCCTGAGTTTCTTCCGACACAAATTAAATTTATACATTTTGGTATCATTGATCTCCATTATGACAGGGAAAGATTTTAAGTATTTCTGAAACTAATGATATGTTGGCTATCTGATAATGGCTATTAAATTACCTTATCATGTAAGTATCAAATAATAGGTATCCTCTAAGCATAAGGATGATTCACAACTCTTACTTAAAACTGTAAACTGCAAGATTGTTTCGGATATGAGAAAATTATACCTCTTCTAAAGGGATATGTTTATTAGGATGGATCGAAAATTCAAAGTGTGGATAGAATAATCGACGTAGAGTATAAAAGTTGTCTTTTAAGTGTACTAGCATACCTGGCAATTTGTTCAACTTTGTTTAATTTCATCCGGTGCCCTAAGACGCTTAAATATTTGCAGAAAAAAAAACCAACCGATTTTTATGCAAATTTTGAATTAAAAATTAAAAATGCGTTAAAGAAACGATTTTACAGGGAAAAACGTATAGGAGAGAATGAAAAATTATTTTTTTTATTATTAAATGAATAAAATTAATTTTGTTTATATAATATTATTCAGAGACCCACAGCTATAATTTCTTCTTTTTTATATTTTACAATATAACACAATTTTACTTTATTTCGAAGACAAAGATAAACTACGCCACAAATTCGACTTTTCATAAACAAAAACACTTCTCCACAGGGGAATTCCTTTTATTCCTCCCTCCCTTGTTGTTTGAATGAGTCAAAATCGTAAAAATGTCAATTTTTGACTATTTTTGAGGCGCTTGGGCCCCCAGAAGATATGAATGAATTTGAATAATAATAATAATAAAACGTAAACTAATATACCCAAAACAAAACTTTCTTCACCGGCGCTAAAGGGAATTTTTAAAATATTTTTTTTTATAAATTTCCAAAAAATGTCATTTTTAACGATTTTTGGGGTACTGGAAGAAATGAATGGATTTCAATAAAAAATATATTTAAACTAATATACCTAAGACACAACTTTCCCACCCCGCGCCAAAAGCAATTTCGTAAAAAATATGTAAATTTGCATAAAAATTTCAATTTTTAACTATTTTTGGTGAGCTTGGGGCCTCGGAAGTGTGGCGGCCTCTCGAACCTTTACATTTTTTCACCTCTCACTTTGCCATGAGGCGGCAGGTGGAATTTTTATTCTTACATGCAGGATGCTAAAAAGGTGCAGCTCTGCACCCGCACTATTCATCCAAATATATATAGGAGTGCCTTTCTTCATTTCCGCCAGACCAGACCAGATCAAGACCCAGACCGAGAGAGAATGCCAGCAGAGTAAAGCCACCCCGCATCGGTGATGTACAAGCCTCTGTGGTAGTACTGATGACAGCCGTCTTGCCTGAACGGAGTTGGAGCCTTTTCAACTGATTTCCTTTATCTGAAGTTGTACGCGACTTGTTAATCATCAGCTACTAGAATCTAAATGTACCAATGGTCCTTTTGGCTTCTCACTGAATGAGTTCCTCTTCTCGCCCAAGTATATTTGTGTACGGTAACTTTCTTGATACGAGATGTGTCTATCTGCAGATCCATTTTGATTTAAATATATTTTTTAATGTTCTAAACGACAATTTCATGTTTGCACTGTGAAATAAATTCTTGTTTATAAATTTCTTGCCTGGAATATCACTTAGCAACTTTACTGATCTGAGTCATTAATGAAGTGAGGTATTTTGTGGCATCCTCCTATCTCCTTCAGAAGATATAAATGGATTTAAATAAAAAAAAAATCCCCACCCTCAAATTTTGTCCTATACTTTTCGATCTACCCTAATGTTTATTTCGGTTGTATTCCAATAAATACAAGTGCGTGTATTTTTGGACTCTCCTGGGAATAGCTATTGATGATGCCTTATTCTGTGATTGTTGAAAACCTGTATCAGATTACAAGCTTACGTGTTTTAAGCGTTCTGTTCTAAGCATTTATGTCCACAAGGTATCTTTTTGTACTAAATAGACAATGCTCTACGACTTTGTAATTCACCTTTTCCCTCTATCGTGTACCGTTTTAGAGATAATAGCTCTAACTCCCCCGTTTTCCACCAGGTGGCGCTGTAAGTGGTTTCATACAGTAGCGCATAGTCACTTTAGCATACCTAGACACCACTCTTATGAAGATTCGGTAGTTAAAAGGGTGGTAAAGGTGGTAAGAGTGGGCACCCTGTATGTAAGTGTATGTACTTGCGGACTGTACAAGGAATAGATACGGAGGATGCCTTTTTCTGTGATAGTTGAAAACCTGTATCAAATTACAAGCTTACGTGTTTTAAGCGTTCTGTTCTAAGCATTTATATCTACAAGGTGTCTTTTTTGTACTAAATAGATGGGTGTAAAAGGGTGGTAAGAGTGGGTAAAAGGTTGGTAAGGGTATGTATTTGCGGAATGTACAAGGAATAGATACGGAGGATGCCTTTTTCTGTGACAGTTGGAAACCTGTATCAACTTACAAGCTTGCAAATTATTCGGAATATTTTTGTATTCTTCCTAATTTCTGTGACTGCACGGATCTGCGTTGCTATATTAAACTACGTAATATGGAGGAGGAACATTCCCAAAACCATACCAGCAACCAAAATGAGATTCTTCATTCTTCTGGGAAATGTGAGTGAACTTCCTTTAAAGAAGACATCTAGGAATGGACAATCTATCCTTGTCTGCAATTTTTTATTTCATTTACTTTTCAGTAAGTTTAAAATTGGAAACTGATACCAATCATCAATTTTCGAGACGAAATAAAAACGGAAGTGCATGCTATGAAATAACAGATGAAATAAGAATTTACATTGAAGTCAATGACCAAATAAAGCAACATTTTCTTATCATAACTTTAACAGCGGTAAAAACAGGTGAAGAAAGGGTTTGATGAAACAATAAGATTTTATATCAAGAGAAAACACTGTTACAAGTTGAGTTTAAAATGAATTCTGAAACTTTAATTACACTTAGAGAAAAAAAAAATTTACAACAATTAAATTGTTTTCAATAAAAAGATAATTTTTTGCTCTTTATCTCTCTGAAACCGGCTATAGTGAGAATTCCAGTACCTCAAAAACTGAAATAAATTTTCGTTCACGAAAACAGAATGAAATCCTTCCCTTCTTTACAGAAATTCCGGGAGGACGGCACCCAAGTTTGAGCTATCAATTGTACACAAAGAAAGGAACAACTTTTCTCCCGTAAAATTCACTCAGGCGCCCGAAACTGCCTGAGTCCGGTCTCTGTCGAATGGGGCGGTTTGAGGCGGATTAGGGCTCATAGAGTTAAGGTGATGTAAAAATAATTTTCGCTCGATAAATAGTTCCGAAGTTATTGTCGAAAATTATCTGTATCTACTGTAGCTTTGATTAACCAGCAGTGGAAACGAGGATCCTTCATTTTTTAGCAATACTGTTACAGTTTGATTTGGATGTGTATGTCAAAAGAGAATGCGCCAGTTTTAAAGAGTAGGAATTATTATCTTTCTATTTTCTTTAGGAAAGGTTTACTTTTTCGTTCAAAACAATAGTTTTTGTATTTTGACAATGATCTTTTTTCAAAAAAAATTCCAAATCAAAAGTGTCTGCTTCAAAAAGCTCCTTTCTTATTCTGACCTTTTCAGGACATTCTATCTCAGAAGAAGAAACCTAGAGCTAAAGTAGAGGAGGTTCATGGGATAGATGAAGGATCTAAAGTACCAAACCGGTTTACACCACTTCGGAAAATATAGATTTCATTCCGTCTGGCACTATTTAATAGTTTCTGTTACTTATATTTCATCATAAATATGTTTATACTATCCCGTTAACACCCATATTAATTTAAAGCAAATATTTATATAAATTTCTACTAAATTTTGTTTAAAACACCAAGATTAAGTTAACTGCAAAGTAAAATTAAATTCAATGAAAAAAAATTTCTGTTTTTTTCCGTTTTTTTTTTTAGAAAAAATATTAAAAAATTAAAAAAAAATCGTTTTTGTAAATTTTTTTTACACAAATATTGAAAATTTTTAAAATATAGTTAAATATCAAAAAATAAAAATCACTTTCTAATTCTTTAAATGAAATCGAAAATAAACCAAAGGAAAAATAAACCAAAGGAAAAATAAAACAATGGAAAAATAAACCAAAGGAAAAATAAACCAAAGGAAAAATAAATCAAAGGAAAAATAAACCAAAAGAAAAATAAACCAAAGGAAAAATAAACCAAAGGAAAAAATTTTAAAAATTCAAAATGACGACATTTTGACTTCAAAATTTTTTAACTGATGGTATATGCCTGTATATATAAACTGTTTAGGAGTTTGGTAATACCTGTTGACTTCATAGACAGAACGCCGTCAGCAAAAAGAGAAACAATGGAATGCATTCGGCTTAGCCACGAAAGTGAAATGTAATTCTCCTATATATAGTCGCTGGGTGTTAACGGGTTAATTTATGTTGCAATTTTTCAAAATTACAGTAAATTTGATTACTATTCATTACACTTTGATCTTAGCCAGAAGGTCGATTATTTATATTTCCTGCATGCAATATTGTTGCATTTTTCAGCGGTGATTGTGTTCTAGATTTGTTGTAATGATTTTATGATTTACTAAGTTGTATTGAATTTAATGATTTAATTAATTCTTTTATATATGATATTATAATCAGGAGAACAAATTATGAACTTTTAAAACTTTTACTGATTACACCTTTTATCTCTTATTAATTTAAGTATCTTAAAGGACATTACACCTGTTGGTTTACTGACACTCTAATTATCTGCTAATAATTTTTCAAGATGGTTCTCTACAGATCATAAACAATCTTAAATCTCATATCATTAAATCAAGTAAACATCAAACATTTCACAAATCATTAATTAAATATTTCCACTTAATGAAACATCTTAGCAACAAGCATAAGGTACAACCTTAACTTAATTTTAGTTCTTAATTTATCCTTAAAATAATCACCATATTCAATACCAAATAAATTTATAAAGATGTAAGTTTGCGTTGTGTATGAAATATATATTTAGATGTTATATTTTTATATTAACCCAGGTTCATTCCAAATAGTTACCTCCGTCAGTGTTATTCAGGTAGTGAAGAAAAATCAGAGACCAATTATTCTAAACTAATGACATTTATTTTCTTCAAATTAACTCTACCATTTTTACAACACAATTCACATATCCTAATTTTATTGATTGATAAACAAAAATCATTACTTCACCTAAATAATGACATAATACACATCAAAATAAGGAACATAATAAAAAAAATAGATTTAATGTAACAAACATAATAATATATTTAGGGTCGACCCATTGTTTTTAAGAGAATTTCATTTCGATACCTCAAATACACTTCAAAATTAAATTGATTTTAGTGCATCTTCAACATTAAGTTTATTTCATTGCTATTAATCTCATATAAAAGAAATTTTAAATAGTGGCCAATAACAGTTTATATATTAATTATAATCTTTACCAAACTTATTCTTATATTTTGTCTCCTATTATTATATTAGTTGTCGTTTCACTAATTAACGAACATATCTGTATGTATAAACATTATTTTCCCAACTAAAACAAACTCAATTACAAATAGCATAGTGATTCATAAACTGACGCACAATTATCTTAACAACTTAACATAACAATCATTTATAGATTTTATGCCTATCATTAATCCTATTTCATATTAAATATTTTAGAATATACAATAACATGCAAAGGATAACAAATAGCAATCAGCTAAAAATGCTCAAGATGTAATTTAAATACACCAACACATATATGTTTTCTCATTTATTAATTTTCCTCATTTAAGGCAAAGATTTATAAGAAAGTTTTACACACATAATTCTCTAATAAATTAATCTTCTGATAAACACATGCCACACATATTTCAATTACTCAAGATTTTACAGCCAATATATCTCAATAAAATAGTGGCTGCCCTTACTCCTACGCGTAAGACATTTTGTAAACAAATATTTTTTTTTATATATAAGTCCTAAATTCAATTTAATATCATAATTCTTAACGTCGATGTTCCGTATATGACACTTAATTTACAAACTGCTAGATAATTTCAAATAAAATTTTAATCCATATAATAATCGAATATTATTATCTTTCTTCAAGCACATCCTAGGATCCTACTTGACTTAATATCAAATAGTAATACTTGAAATTCACTTAGTTTATTATTTTCTTCACACAAGCAATTTATTTAAAATTATCCATGGCAATATGTCTTCAATAAGTGTTAGACAATAAAAGGGATATGGATATTAATGATAATGTATCGTATTAAATTTCGACACTGGAACATAATATTTCATGATCATATTTTACATAATAATAATTTTGGTGATCAACTGACATCCCTTAAATTATAATTGATTTATTATCCCTATTTCAGTACAGTAAAGTAAAATGAATGGAAGTAACTTATCTGAGAAGATCTGGTTGCCCGTAGCTGCAATCAGTCCCGGATTTTGATCCCCAATATGTCCTGGATATGGAGATTTTCTTCGAACCAATTTGCCTGGACATGGCGGAGCGCTGGTCATAGGTTTATGGGATATGTTCGTTTAACCCATGGCGGTATGATGAGGTAATATAAAGGTCCGACATCTTGACGGTCCAAAGGGGGATACAGCGGGGCAGACATCAGCCTTCATCATCACCTTTAATTTTGGATACGGATTCCGGTGCAATAGATCTGCAAACACCCAAAATATCGAAACCGAAACGCACGCATTGGGGAAGCCCCTTGTGTCAATCCAGCGTCATAGCATATCCGTTCAAGTGGTGTGTCAGTCGGTACGGTCTTTCCTTACCGAATCCTGCATCTCCAGCTCGACCTAACAGATAATCCGCCGCAAAATTTTGAATCCGGCCCGGGACCAGCGCGGCCCTCTTTTTTCCATCCTCAGCTTCCCTGTTCTCTTTTCGGAGCCTAAAACCTCTCTGAGACAGACGACAAACAAAATTCCAGTAACTTCCACTAAGGGACCCCTCTACACAGCCAGCAATCCTTTCCTTCCAGGAACGGGACACTCTGTCGGGGGAACAGGCGCAAACAACCACCCCAGATGGAAAGGTGAATGGCCCATACTAGACGAAACTCCCAGAAGTTGAGAAAAAGGACTTTATCTGATATTTATTTTCGCCTTTAATTTTGTATTTTACAAAGCTTTTAAATAATATTAATAGTTAGAAAAATTTAAAACAACTAGAATATAACATTTATATCAAAAATTTAATTATTTTTGATAAATTTCTAATCCAAGAAAAAATCTACACAACAGATTCTGTACTTTCTTGTATCCCGAATTCTTGGCTTTTTCAGAGATTTCTAATTTTTCTTTTTATCTCCTTTGCTAAAAAGAATACGTCAGTCCCGCCGTATATTCGAGTCAGATGCAAGTTAAATCTGTCAAAATGGTAAACTATATTAGATAATATCTCTCGCGTCACCTCTAAACGGGACATTTATCTCATCAATCGAGAAATGAGCTGGAAGAAATTTACTTTCAATATCTTCTGTGTAAACCGACAAAACATTTTAGTGATATCCATGTTGAGCTAAATAAATGCTCTGAATTTCTAAGCTTTACTATACAAAAGGTTTTTGATATATTTATTTGTAAGATACATATTTCAAGAGGTAATTTATTTATGTTTTGAATGCAGTCACCACAGATGTTCAATATGCGCTCCTTTTTGTGACACGACCTATATTTTCCACCCTCTGATAGTCTTATCAAAAGCCGAAGCTGTCGAAGTAAGGTTATTTCTCTCTCTCTCTCTCTCTCTCCGCACGCACGCACACACACACATACACACACTGATAATCAAACTGAAAGTATACTCTATGATCAAAAGTATCCTGACACTTTTGGATTTGCAAATTTTTGAAATTTCTCTAGGAAGGCTGGAGAAACTGCACTCAAACATCTAAATATGAAAAATCGGCTTGAATTCACATTTTACTGTGATGATTCGGTCACTAGGCCATTTAGAGGACCGAACAGAAATCGATGAAGACGAAAAGGAATTTCGACTCGCCCCGTTCTACAGAACAGAACACCGTCTCTTACTCCCGTACCCTTGACCATTCCAGTCACTAAACGGTTTGATGGCAAGACACGGGAATTTTATTTAAGACCCCAGATGCTTACACTATATATAGCACAGAAATTTACACTATTGCACTATTATTTTGTATTAGTGTTAATATCTCTGTTGTTGAATGGGAAGTTTTGGAAGGAGGTTTTAGATGTTGCTTTTCTTTTTTTCTGAAGGGGGGTGGAGGTCTGGTCATTTGGAGCATGTTGGTTCAGCTCGCTGGAAAGTTGAAGGTTAGGGAAGTCGGAAGAGATCACTGTTTTCAGTGATGAATTTCACTATCCGACGAATCACTATCCTACGTTGAATTTTCTTGCCTGGTGACGAGGTTATTGGCGACTCTTTTCAGCCATTCTTGTCGAATTTTGTCGCTGGCCTCTTCATACGCCAAGACACTCCGTGGCATAGTGAAGTACCTTGCCAGTTTCACCACAACTGCATTGATCGCTGTCAGAGAGGTGAAACCTTCTGAGGTAAACTGGGAAAGGGCCATGATCAGAGAAGAAGATAACATCCCCTCTAATCCGGTTAGTGGATTGAAGACCAACTGAGGGCATAATGTTATAGCTTTTCCTGCCTGAATCGCCGTTGTTCCAGGAATTGGTCTCCGTTTCACAGAAAGCTGATAATGATTCTAAAGCCTCATCAATGGTTATGTTTAATATGCACATTGCTTACATGCATTTTCTTAAAAATACCAAATATATTCTGGAAAATATAAAGGTTTTCTTAAAAAATCATCGCATAGCGCATGGACGTTTGACTATACCTAGTCACTACTTTCATGACTAAAGCTGCCGTCGTTCGGAAGTTAAAGGGGGGGATTATTTAAGTGGGAACCCTGTATATTACATCATTAAAGATGACAAGCAGAACCAGCGGAATAGTCCCCCCCCCCTAAACTTTCTCGTATACAAATTTCTCAAAAACTCTCGTATAAGGTGTCATTTCCCCGCACCCTCTCGCGGATAAAAATTGCGAATCTCTGTACTCCGAGAACGCGACGAGTTTCCTTCAGGGAGCGCCAAGGCGAAAGGTGGAGGTAGAAGCTGAAAGGAATAGCGGAATTTAAACGCACAATTGCGCAATAAGGGCCTTGCGTCATTGCGTGATGAGAAAAGACGAATAGGCGATTGGAAGACCTTTTTCACAACCGATTGAAACGAAATTTGGACACATATCTACAATTAATGTTAGCAGACCTCATACCAATTTTTATTTATCTAAGTCATAGAGTTTAGGAGTTATCGTGTTCACAAGTATGCGATTATGCAGACCGACAGACAGTCAACTATTTGACGGTTTGGGTCCAAAATTTTATTTGGACCTGTATTCCTGATGATAAAATTGTGTGCCAAATTTTATCTATCTAGCTATTTAACTTTTTGGGTTATCATTTTCACAGGAACATGGACTGACAAACTTCCAGTGGACGGATTTTGTCCAAAGTTTGATATAAAACTACAAATTGTATGTAAAGATCACATACAAAATTTCATTCCTCTAGCTCCAACTGTTTTTGTGTTATCGTGTTCACAAACAGACATAATTCCTGTGATTTGTGATTGTGATTCTCGGACTCAGGGAGACCTAAAACGTGGAGATACATCAAAATCTAGAGTTCGAATTTTTTGACGATTACATTATTTTCTCTTTGTATATTCATATACGAGAAAGTGAAAATGTAATTTTAATCAGGTGGAAACAGCTTTGTTACAATAGCCTGAAATGTACATGGTGTTTATCCATTGATAAAAATAAAATGATGGTCAAACATTGATAGAAAAAAAAACAATTGAAAATAACCAACCTATACTAATTCAGAGATAATCAATGCATGAGAAATGGTAATAGGCCAGACTATTGCAAAATACCTTTGTTTCGTCCGAAACAAAGAGTAGTGGTGACCAATTTTTATTTTTTGTTTGGAGGCTATTAAGCAAAATTCAAGACTCTTGATTATATCGGGTTTGTATATCATTAAACGAAAACCCTCGACTTTTCTTCAAATGAGCACAGAAATAGATTTGACGTACTTTCCAAAATACTCCGCTGATAAAAAATAACTGTTATTAGGGACATTTTTAGGGAAACCAAAAGCATTAAAATGAAGAGTTTCTGATATTATGAGATATGATGGGGAGAAATACTATGTTAATGTTAACAAAACTCAGATACGATGAGAACATTGCGTCAGAAAAGGCATGCCGGTGATAGGTTGCATCACAATTCATGACATTCCATTTCCAAAATGAAAATTAAGATATTACATTTAGCTCAAACATTTTTTTTCTTTATTTGATATTTTTGAAATAAACATTTATACATTTTTTCTTTCTCGTATACGAAGAGAAAGTATTGTAATCGTCAAAAAATTCGAACTCGAGATTTTGACGAATCTTCACGTTTTAGACCTTCTTTTTCAGCCTCCTCCTCTCTGAGTCCGAAAAACACAATTTTGGAATTATGTCTGTCTGTCTGTCTGTGTGTTTGAGAACACGATAACTCAAGAACTATTACAGCTAGAGGGATGAAATTTGTTATGTGATCGTTAGACATACTGTATAGGTTTCTATCAAATTTTGGACAAACTCTGGCCCCGGGAACTCGGCCTGTCCGTCTATCCGTGTTCATGTGTTATTGTTTCTTATACCACTTATTCTAGTCCTCAGCTAGAGTAAGTCCAAGAGTCCGCTCGCCCACGGAAAATCACGAACCAGCGCAGGACTTTTAAAGACGTTCCTCTTCTCCAGCTCCATACGTGAGAACAGATGGTCTTGAGTAGATTGGTGTGTATTGCACTTGAGGCACACAAGAAAAAGCCTTTGTCCTTGTACATATGAAAGTGTGCGAGTATGTCCGCTAATAAACCTTGCTTCGGTGGTCTGAAATTTCCTGTCGCCCTTCAGCTCTAGGGCAGCCCCTGGATGTTTCTGTTGGTACCAGTCATGAATAGGTGGGATCCTCCAGGCCCTGTTGTTATCGGCCCTGACTTCTGAGAAAATTTCACTATAGGTAAGTAGACCTCTATTGTCTAGCAGTTCAGCAGAGCTCTCCTTGGCCAATTCATCGGCCAAGTCATTGAAGAAGAGATCTACATGGGAAGGGATCCACTGCAAATGAATGTTATTGTGAGAAGAGTATATCCTTAGTTTATTCACAATGTCCGTGCCGGTTTTGTCGCCAATGTTTCGCCAATTACTTAAAAATTGAATAGAACTCCTACTGTCTGTAAAAATACAGATGTCGCAGGAGCTGTTATTGGAAATCATATGATCTAAAGCTTCGTCGATGGCTATCAGTTCTGATCTAAAAACCGAACAGAAGTTTGGGTTGCGCTTTTTAATTTTTGTAATGGCATCGGGGGTTTTAATTACTACGCCACTTCCAGTGTTACCATTATCGTTTTTACTTCCATCAGTGAATATCCGAACTGCCCCCAATGGGGTATTATGGATTGTCTCTAAAGCCAACTGCTTAAGAAGTACTGGACGCCGATCTTTCTTACTACTGAAAGACCATAGTTTCTCATGAAAGAAGACCCTCGGAAGATCCTCCAGTAGATTCAGGAAAGGCCCCAGGGAGCAGGGTTCTACTTCTGGAAATAACAGATTCAGTTTAGCTGCCCTGCTGAAGGGACTATCTCTTTTTAATTGTTGAGCATTTCTCCAGTCTTTTAAATAAGTAGCAGTACAATGTTGGCCTCCATAGCTGTATAGGTTACTAAAATATCTTGAAATGTTGGGAGACCATCTCATAGTCAAAGGCAGGAGATCAGCCTCATACAGAACATCTCATTAGGACAGCTATTACGTAGACAAGTAATAATCCGCGCTGCGCTTAATTGTATCCTTTCGAGTTACTTTTAATTGGTAGCAGATGCTGTCTGCAAAATTTGAAACCCATATTAGTGTTCATGTGAACACTATAACTCAAAATCTTAAATAGCTAGAGAGATAAAATTTGATGCACAGTTTTATTATTGTTATGAAACAATGAGTAGAAATAAGCGGTGATCCTATTATTTATAACAGTTAATGTTTCAAGACACATTTTAGGGCGCATAACCTTCGTAAACTTGGCGCTATTTTACTGACTTGGAGAATTTTATCTCGCTTGCATTCTTGACTTTTTCGCATTACAGTGTTCTGCGAGGACAATATCAATAACACTCGTTTCATAATTCTTAGGCGGAAGGAGGGGGCTCGGGCAGGAAACCTTTGTTAGATAGTATATGACAAAGTTTAGGGTAGGTCACTCCCGCTGGTTACTAAATACAGTTGCAGGTACAGAGTCCTTTTGCACGGAAAACAGTGTACCCTGTGCTGTTTAGCGTCCTTTTACAGGGAAGTTTTAATTTTTCACATAAAACATATATTTTTCATTTATTTATTTTAATAAATTTCCAGTTCATTTCACGATATCAGTAAAGAAAATTTCATTGAAAGAAACGCCATTTGGACATTAATCGATTAAATCAAAATCGTTCAAAAATGCGCGAACATCTCCTGCAGTTTTAAAAATGAGGCGCAATGATTCAAAATGTAATTTATATTTCTTCATTTACACTTCGATGAAATGAACTCATACTGATATCTTCAAAAATTTTATTTCAGGCAGTTTACAGTGGAACGAAAACAATTAAAAAGCCTTTCTTTTACCGATGGTTCAATTTCGTTTTTGGAAACGGACTCGTGACTAGGTATGGATACAAAACAGTTATTCAAATTTTACTGAACAAATTATTTGTGTAGTTTAGCGGAAATGTGTTTTACTTATAAAATAAAATTCAACCCTAAAATTATGCTTTATTATGCGAATGCGAAAATTATGCTTTATTATGTGAATGTGAAAATTATGCTTTATTATGCGAATGTGAAAATTATACTTTATTATGCGAATGTGAAAATAATGCTTTATTATGCGAAAGTTAAGTTAGGCTTTATTATGCGAATGTGAAAATTATGCTTTATTATGCGAATGTGAAAATTATACTTCAGAGTAAAGATGGTATTTCTTCCCCAGCAAACTTTTGATACTCAATTAAAGTTTTGGAAAAAATTTCATACTTTCGTTCATTGTCGAACTAGCGGAAACCGTCGTATTTTCTATAGGTTGTTACGATAATCAACTGTTTTCACCTGCTTAGCTTAAAACTAATTTAAATTTATCAAGAGTAACCACTCTCCTATATACAGTGAAGTGCCATTGAATTATGCATTAAGCAACTTTATCTGAATTGCGCGAGTTTTCGACTTTCTTTTCATTTTCGACGCATGTGCGAATGTTGCCTCAGGATATAGACAGCTTGAAATTTATTTTTTGTATAACCTCTGAAGTCAATAATTAAGTCCCCAGAAGCCAATGCGGTTAGATGTAGAAAATAAAGATTAAAAGATTAATGTTTTTTAATACATTAATTCTTTTTCTTGATACTTGTATTAGAAAAGTATATAAAGTCTTTTTTCAAAGGGTAGGCTCTGCAACAAAATAAGATGTGCAAAGGATATGCAAATGAAAACTTAATTTTTTATTGGGACAATGGTAGCATCTTAAAACTTCAGGATTACAACTTTTAACAACAGAAAGAGATCAGAAATTTATGCAAAAACTAGAAAATCACCCGTCATGGTATGACGGGTGCAAATTGACTCTTCATTCAAGAGATTTCCCGTCAAATGTGGCGCGTTAAAATAGATTTATATACGAGAGAAATGTTTAACATTGATTGAAAACAAAATAAACATATGTATTATGACAGGAAATATTTTTTTTTATTTACATATTTTTTATTCAAAATACCTCTTGTTAAACAACATTCAGTGTGAATATTTTTCGTTGTTTAACAATTTTCCTTCTACTTCAGATGTTCTTGTGTAAATTTTAACGTTGCCAAAAAATATTATCAAATTATATCATCACGATTGCACTAAATAATTAGATGCATCGTGGCGTCCAAACTATATCACGCGCATGATATACCACTGACGTAATTTACTACTTTCTATTTAAAAACGGAAATTAATTTGAAATACATGATTAATATAATTTAAAATTTCTCGGGAACTATTGATCATAGCGAGATAAATTTTATATGAATCGATAGAAAATTTTATTTCACTATTTTAGAGCTATTATATTTGAAATTAGAAGGACAATTACTCTTTTCAATGTATAATTACTGAAATTTAGGTTCTTTAACAATGAAATATTGCTTTTAATGTCTCGAGTGCTATGGCTCGAGCTTTGTTGTTGGTGACGTCAGAGCGTTACTGAGAGATCTGGGCTATTATATTAGTAATAGTACAGTAACATTTATAGACATGGGTTTTTTGTTTGTTCATCTTAAAAAACATCTTCTTCTGAGTGATATAAAAAGAAATTTCGATTTCCACGAGTTGTTCTTGAAGTCCTCTATAAATTTTATTGAAGGTACAGGTTGCACAAGAAAGGACTCCCTCATTTTAAAATTAAATAACTCGGCAAAGGAGATCAATATAATAATGAAACCAGTGGTATGTTAATTTTGAATGCCGTAAAAATCTGATACAGAAGTTTCAAAATTAGTTATAAATGCTGCCGACTGGTGACGCTGTATGCAGTAGTTGTAGGCAAATTCCTTACCTTTTTGCTGCGCAGTGTGCCAGCTGATGGCTCACCTAATTTCACTCGCTTCTCAACCGTTAAATTCAACTACTACAAATGGAAAATAATAGGTTTAGAATAGGGCTAATAGTAGCCCTTTTAGAATGTATATAGCAGCCTTATGAAATTTCGTTTTGGAATGGGAATTATTAGTGATAAAGTTTGGCAAAATTCCTTAACTCAGAGATAAGAATTTTTTTCAGTTCTGGACGTTTACAATTTTAGCAAATTGACTCGAAAATTTTCTTCCAATATTCTTGAATTTTTAATTTATGATTTTCTGTAATATCCAATATTTTTTGAGTGTATCAAGGTGATTGTATCTAAGGGGGTTCTCATATGAAGGGGTGACCCCAAAAGGGGACGACCCCCTCGGAATGAGTAAGTGTTTTTTAATTTTTTTGTAGATTCTATGTCTAGACAATAAACTAAACTCATTCATGATGTTTTTTCATCATATTTCTAAAACTTTAATGCCTTCGGCCTCAAAGGGTTAAAAGAATGCTTTGAAGCATGAAGTGCTCAGTCTTCGGACAGTTCCGCTGTTGAAACTTGAAAAGATCGTTACGGTTTTGAAAAATTTTAACGTCACACTACAAGGGTTGGAAGATCGACCACACATTTCTTGCTTTTTGCAAGATGGGACCCGGCCAAACAGGTAACCGAGGATTGGTTACCTTTCTTAAGAAATACATCTAGAATAGAGTCATTGCTTTTAACTATTCAGCATATACTGGAACAGGTATGGATTGGCCTCCATACTAACCCGACCTTACTCCTTGCCGCTACTTTTTTCCGATACTGCTGAAGGACACTGTTTCCCGGAACAATCCTGCAACACTGGACGAGCTTCAAGAGTTTATCCGCCAAGCATGTGCGTCCATTTCCGTTGACTTATTACAGAGGGTGTCTGAAAATTAAATTCTTCGTTTGCACCATCTTTGTGCACATTTTGAATCGTTTGTTCTGTTAATCGATTATTCAGTTTATAGCTTTCTTCTTGGACTCCCTATCTCCGGCTACGATTATGGCATACATCGCCACCTGTTGGCAACATTTTTGTCCAATTTGAAACTTCTGTATCAGAGTTTTACGGCTGTCAAAATAAATATAGCACTGATTTCATTCTTCTATCGAGTTTTTTAAGTTTAAAATGAGGGAGTCCTTTGAGGGACAACCTATGTAACACTTTAATAAATTAATCATGTTTTTATTTTTGAAATTTTTCTATCATTAGGATGTAATAATGGGTGATTTATATTTTTAAAGTTTGCTGGCCTACATATATTTGTTTTCTTTTATATCAATTATATGCTAAGTATCATGTCGACAAAAGTATTTATGTATGTAATGCTGTTTGGCTTTGAAATTTCTAGTTTTAATCTCAGCGTATTCAAACAATTGACTGTTAGTCCTCTAGTTTATTTTTTTCTTTTCATGATAGCATATTCCAATGGTTTTGTGGAAATTATTTTACAGCATATCCGGAAGTTATAAATAGAAGGGCCTTATGAGCCAGAAAATTGGAACAAAGAGTAAATTCTTTAATAACTAAAAACAATATTATTAATTCCTTTAAAATTTACAAAAATCACAAAATATCAAAAAATAGATTTAACCTCATTGGCTTCTGATTCAATTATCCTTTTCTCAATAGTTGATTTAATCAATATTTAAAAATTGTATGTATATAAAACTAGCATTTTAAACGACTTTGATAAAAGACAGTAATAAGTGCTCGACGCATGCTCCATTTAATGTAGAGGATTTTTTTCTATTAACTCGGTGACATTTAACCTTACCAACTGACTAATTTTCACTATAATCTCGTAGTTTGTGAGATAAAATCTCTTAACTTCCAGGATTCAGACTCTTTCAGACTCAAATAACAGCGCGTGGCTATGCTCTGACATCACCTTTACACTTTAGCATTTTTTTGTTAAATTTTAAAGTCTCTGTATAAAGGTATAGGGAAAATAGTAATAAATATGTAAATAAACTAATTAATATTATATTTATGAAAACTTTTGAATTATTTAATACAGACTTAATTATTAATTTTTTTGTTAAATTTTAATGTCACTGTATAAAGGTATAGGCAAATACTAATATATATATATATATATATATGTGTGTGTGTGTAAATAAACTAATTAACATTATATTTATGAAAAGTTTTGAATTATTTAATACAGACTTAATTAAGAAAATCATGAAATACGCAGAAATATGCAAGTCAGAATAGTGTCATGCATGTCTGACCTGTTGGCTAAATGTTCTGCGCGTCTAATGGAAGTGTTCGCATTTTCGCAAGGAAAATTAACTTAAAGGCTCATAAATTGAAAGGAATTTCAAATTAAGTTAAAGGCAGATTTTTAAAAATATTTTGACATTCTTATTTTAATTTCTGCTTTTTGGTAGTGCTGGTGACAAATGGAAGACTCAACGAAAGATGCTGAATTCTTGCTTCCGCTCTGACATTCTTAAAGAGCATCTGCTGATCATAAACGAGCATTCTCAGATTCTTGTGAAACTCCTCGAAGGAGAAACAGAAAAAGACTTTACAAGGATTTCCAAGTTTTTATCAGATTGCACTTTCGACATTATTTGTGGTAAGTTTATGCATATATATATAAGGGTTGAAAATTGTCGAGGACTTATGGGTTACACATTATGTACAGGGTCATTCAGCATTCAACGTATAAACTGTTAGGGAAGGTAGAAACCGAAATATATTAACTTTCGGTCACTTAAAAACCCTCAGATTCTCTCGTGTTGATAAGAAGTTCAATATCTGCACAAAGTGCAACATGATTGAGGCCACGCCGCAACATCTACTTGACTGTGTTGCCTTCGTGTATGATGACCTGCTTAAGCGACCGGATTTCGTGTTGGAGGTGATGAAGGCGAACGGCCTCATGGATCTGATCTGATTAAGATCAGAAGGATTAGAAAGAAGAAGAAGAAACTGAAATATGAGCGAAAATGCCAACCGGAGGAGACAGAGGTCGCACTTCGCTAGCGCAGTAGTTGGAGTAGTGTGGAGCGCAGTAGTAGAGCTGTGTCTCTTCTTGTGGGGGACCTACCAACGAAACACTCTTTGGCTCTAGAACCAAAGTCGTCTCAAGAATCTCCCTCGCTGTTGCAACTGCCCACGAATTTTCCAAATGCAAACCATGCACCACCCCTGCAACGCATGCAGAACCTTAAATGGAAAGAACTTTGAACAGTTGTTATAAAACTGAAAGTCTCGTCCATCTCGAGAAATTGGCTTAGAAGTATATATCGCTTGATATGAGACGAGTCTATTTTGATAAGTTTAGAGACGTCAACACTATCATCGAAAAAATAAATATTTTTTTTCCCGGAACGCTTTAGTGCGGAAAAGTTGCTTATTGTAATAAGAAGAAAAACGGCATTGAAAAAATTAAAATCAGTCAACATCTTCCGTTCGCGCATCGTGCTTAAAGTTAATGAAAAATAGCAAAATCGCGTCTTTTTTGTAAAGTTTTGTAGTCTTGTCCATCTCGTGAAATTGGCTTAGAACTATATATCGCTTGATATGAGACAAGTCTATTTTGATAAGTTTAGAGACGTCAACACTATCATATGTATACAGGGTATCCACACTTATCGTGGTCCAATAGCTAATTTCTAAACAGTTAGAGATAGACATATTGTTCCAGTTGGAAAAATGCTTTAAATGAAGGGAAGAATTATTATTTTATGTTTTTTGAGTCCATAAATATATTTCTGAAAAAGTTACGAATTCTAATTTCTTATACGGTCCTCCGGTCCTGTCAGTAGTATTAAGAAAAATATTCTTCACACGCTAACATTTTAAACAAAAAAGTTCCACTTTTCTACGACTAAAACTCCCGAGTTATTGAGCTTTGAATATCGCTGACTAAGACCAATTTACACCAATTCAATAGCCGCCTCGAAGACGATCCACCAATCAATGCACAACACTTGCTCGACGAGACCGCTGATTGGTTTAAAATTATGCTATTCAGAGCTCCATAACTCGGTTAGTTTTAGTAGTAGAGGAGTGGAATTGTTTTTGTTTAAAATGTTAACGTGCGAAGAATATTTTACTAAATACGACTGATAGGACAGGGGGACCGGAAATACATTTATTGACTCAAAAGCAAGTTGTTACAACAGTAAAAATAATTTTTTGGCGTCTAATTTTCAGTTTTATAATTTAATTCGGTTTATTTTGAACTGTCACCCGTTCTCAAGCGTTTTCAAAGATAAATTTATCCATTGACGCTTAAAAATTGCATGGAAATTGACAAGAAGCTAATTCAGATATCGAGACGTCACTCACTACCTACTACACAAAAGTATTCAGAAAAAAACCTGAAAAGGTAAGAGAACACAAAAGTCGTTTAAAATCAAGTAAATGAGAGTTTGACTCGTAAATATGGCGAGTTTTAAGATTATAAGGTGCTTACAAAATTTTTTTGTACTGTATGAAAATCTTTAAATGCGTTTTCTGAGAATTTGTGATTTTCGATATTTTTCTTTGTGGCAAACATCATTTTGAAAATGTTTTTAAGATAGTCAAAGGAAGTTTGGCCAAAATGTTTTATTTGTTTCTAGCTATGTTTTGAACTAAAATCTAAGCTCTCTGCCTATATTTATTGCGTGCTTTTTAGTCAAAAAAATCGATGATTTTTTTTTTTAAATTCGAGTTTGTTCATATCTCCAAATATCAAGTTTGGAATATCTCCAAATCTTTTAGAGGTATTAAAAATCTTTTAGTTCATTACAAGATAAACATGTTAGCTATATACTGGGAAAAAATTCAATATATTTTGAAAGTCAATAGAAATTGCATTGGAATTCTTAGTTTTATAACTCATTTTAATTAAAAACATGAATGTTTCATAAAAATTTAAAAAATTAAAAAAAAGTCATCCGAAAGTAATCACATACGATGCTTCAAAAATGCCAAATTAAAGATTTATCTAAAACACTCTAAACTTTTGATGTTGATCCTGTACAATGAGAGTATAATAACAGAGTAGTATAATGGTTACAGAATAGAAAAATCACAAGTTTATCGTATGTAGCAAGGACCTGTGGTAGCTTGTGAGTTATCTATTCTGTAACCATTATACTACTCTGTGTAAATATTGTATTAAAGAGATTAATAATTAAATTACATATTAATGCGAAACACTTGTTTTATGATTTTATCCCAACGTTTCCACGAAAAATCTACGACTTGGACTGCGCCTTTCTTATGTTTTATTTGGAGTAGATTTTGATGGCGTCATCTGTTGACAGTATATAGAAATATATTTCGCGTATACGCAGTAAAACATAGTTCCCATAATATTCAAATTTTTGAATTCAAATTTTAATACAATGTGTCTCTTATGTATTGTTAAGTATTCTGTAAGTTTCGTACAAGTTAAAAGCAAACACTGCGTGTTATATTCAAAAAACATGCGGAGTTTGGAATTTTTGGCTCATATTTGCTTTTAGTATAAGAAAAGATCACTAAATTTTTTTTAATTTTTCAGAGGCCATCTATGGAGTCAATGTAGGGGCTCAACAATCTAAAAAGGAGACAGAGCCATTCGTTTATTCCTCCAGCAAGTACGTCTCTTATCGTGCTAATTAAAAAGTTCACTTTAGGCTAAAACATTAAGATTTTGTGGAATACTTACTAATATATACCTTAAACTGTTCTTTGGACAAAAATTAATTTCTTAAAAATAATGCATTGTTTTTTGCTCTTCAATTGAAGAAAGGAGCAGAATGGTATAAATGACAAAAAGCAGAATCATAGAGGAGACAGAGTGCACCTTTTGATCTATAATTTTTCAATTAAAATCAATAAATGGCCATGATATACTATATAAATAAGTATATATCATTATTATCTAAAAATCTGTTAATTTTGTTATGAATAAATAATTTAATAGTTTAATTCAGTTTATGAACGTTAAAATTTCAACATTAAGAAAAAGGCGATATAGTTTTCTATAAAGTGCGAGTTCTATATTTAGTAAGAAGATGGAAATTTTTTCAAAATTTTTTATAAAAAAGTTAGTTATTTTACAAATTACCATTGATTTATTGAATTAATAAAAAGAAGAACGGTCTAGGAGATGCTATTTTTTTCAAAACAGAGACGAAGATTAAGTGTGCTGATCTTTTCAGCAAACTTGTTTTGCAATCGTGGTGTGAAGTTTGTTATAACAACTTCCCAGAAAACTTGTTTTGCAAGTGGGTGATCGATTATGCTTTATTACTTTGCAGGAAGTTTGCTGCAAAGTTGCCACATCAAGTTTGTAATGACAAGCTAATATCAAGAAAAATCAAACTTGCTGCAAGTGTACATGCTATCTGGGATACTAGTAGTTCTGTGAACAGTAGACCTCGGCCCTCTCCCCCAAAAAACCTGCTCTTCATTTCAGTCTTTAAAAGTTTAGCCATTTATTTTCCGAATTCAAATTATTTGCGCAAGTCTCTGCTTTTATGATTATTAATTAAACTACAATTTAATGCCTGCTTTTATCAATATTATAAAATCACAATGAAATGCAATTTGTTATTATTAGAGGTATCTTTGGAGGCATTATGAACAGAGTTTCGTTTGGCTAAAATCGTTGGAAAAACACTTAACATTACATGAAACGCAACCCTTTAAGCGTCCACCATCTTGAAACGGAGTAAAAAAATAAAAATCTTTACACATACGGTCGTTTTCGCCGACATCAAAGAGCATTCATGCCAAATTCAAAGAAAATCGAACAACGCGTTTGATCGTGACAAAAAAAATTATAGACAAACAGACTGTATTAGACAGGTCAGTAAATTACTGACAAACAGGTTTCACTCGAAGGGTCCAGTGACAGCAAGACTTCGCTTTGCTAGTCAAATTGCTAATTATAGTATACATGCATTATACATATTATTGAAAGTAAGAAATACCAAATGCAAAATCAAATTTATGATTGAATTTTAAATTTTTTTGGTGAGTGTATAGCTTACTGTAATTTTGGAACTGTACTGTTATTTTGAGAATATTTTAACCAAACTGAAATTATGGAGCTAACCATGTACCAATTTCAATAATTTTAATGAATACTTCTTACTTTCAAAGATTAACAACTCAAAAGTACAGAACTCAGTAAGAGCTTGAGTTTACTAGATATCTAGTCAGTTGTTGAGTTTACTAGATGGTATGTCAATAATTACTTCTGCATCCAAATCTTCTAACGATTCCTTTCCAATAGATAGTAATATACAGAGAATTCCAAATTCTCTTCAGACAATGAATTTCTAAATCTGTTCTTTACCTTTAGCTTTGGAAAACAGAATTCAATAATATCATTAGATCATTCATAACGAAAACTAATATTATTACAAATATGCCGATGTATCTCAAAAATGGATTTCACTCATTATAAATAAAGTTCTTATAATATAGTTTCAATCGATGCAGGCCTATTAAGAACAGAAAAACGAGCATCCAGAGTAAAAGAGTAAAAACAGGCATATTGTTTGGCATAATATAGAAACCCATCTTAACCAAAATCGGGACTCTCAGCTAAACTAACTCTAAATAATGATATTATTCCAACTAAATTCTAATGAATTGAAGGACTCATGGATAATTAGTATTTATTAGTTAGTAAGCGGTTATTCTTAACATTGGGAATATAATCCCTCACACGCTTTGTTTACAACTCCCTTTGATAAAAGAATGAGTGTATGGATGTACTAATATTTAATCATATTCGGTGGCGATCTTAGCAAAACGGCTTGCAAGCTCCACAAAGAAGGAGCACTTTTCTCTTCGACGAGATAATTCCATGGCTTTCAGTATATTTTGACCCAGATGAGACTGACAAGACTTTGAATTCAGAAATTTAATCTTGGACAACATACAAATTTGTATTTGATTTTAGTACTTTTTAATGTAGGCGTGGAAGACAAATTCTCAGTGATGATTTTTATTTTGATTTCGTTCTTCAAGGTCCACCCTACCATTATTAAAAATCAAATTCTAATAGTTCGCTCTACAGAGCAGGATTAAATGAGTTCAAACTAAAGCAAGGAAATGATAACAGCATAGCATATTATTTTTAAAGATACACAACAAGAATTCAAATTTCCCACCAAGTATAATACCAATAAACTTCTCACCAACAGGGTTAAAATCAATTTCCTGAATTTCGTAAAATAACGAAAATATTAAGAAAAATGTTTCAATTTAAATTAATTAGGTTGAACATTTCTTATACGGAGCGACAAAGCGTGAGGGAGAAATGTTGTCTATTAGTAGGGCATTTTTCGTAAGAGTGAGGGAAGAAAATTCTTTTAATGATTATTAGTTTAGTGATTTGTAGTAATATTTTCGTAATTTGTCAATAAATTTATATCACTACAAAAATAATTTTTTGAATTTCTAAAATAAAAAAAATCTTTCTTTAAAAAATTCTTCTGAAATGAGTTTTGAAAGATATCACGGGGAAAACAACAAAATCGTGCTCAATTTTTAATAACTGAATTTTAATTAACTTCAGGACTTTGAAAAGTTGACAGTGATTTTCCTTTAGTTTTGAAGAGCACACGTGAAAAATTTCATTAAGTTTTGACAAAAACTGTAGATTTTTATAAAAGACGAATAATTCCTCTTTACATATAAAGAACTAAACTTTTGTACTAAATCAATTTCAAACAAGTCAGTTGAAAACCAGAAAATTATAAGTTATAGCTACATTTTATTTTTTTATGCAATAAAACCTAACACGAAGTACCATAGTGTTATTCCTATGTTTTACTCCTGATCATGCTTTTGTATGAAAATGTCAACAAATAATAAAAGAGAATGTATGTGAGGTAGGTTGTTGTCTGTCTGTTGATGTTCTACAGTCCGTGGAATCTAGAACCACGAAATTTGGTACAAATTTACTATAAGAATGCAAGAATATGCATCTCGGAAAGTTTTTAAATTTTAATTAATTAAAAATTAATCAAGAATGGGGAATTTTTTCAACTATAACTCAAAAATATTATCACATAAAAATAATTTTTACACATTGTTAATTTTCAAAATTTTTATGTTTCAATATGATGCCAGTTTAGCTGCTGTGCAATTTGTTCCTTAATTTTGCAATTTAAAATTATTTTTAAGCAATATATTTAACAATACTTTGAAATGTTGTAATGAAAATCAATCAACTTTCATTGTTTCAAATCAATAAATCTTATATTTGTCTTCTGATAAAGAAGAAACATGATAAAAATTTTTATTTTCATCTTTAATGCAATCACTTGTATTCCATTTCACCAGTTTTTCGTCCAATTTTTTTCTTTCCTCATTACTTCAAGTAACTTTACTTTTTAGACATATTTACAGTATTATTACGATAGATTTAATTTTTATCAATGATCTTAAAACTCATCTTTTCTGTTACGAACAGTAAGTTTTTCCTGAAGATTATATTATTCATTTTGTGTTTAATTAGGTAAAATACTCATTCTATAATTAGCTTAATAAAGTTTTTTAATTGTAATTTAAATTAAAATTATGCTTGACCCAAATAAAAAATATAACTTCATTGACTCTCAAGATTTTTAGACTTTTTATCTGCTAAATGTGAAAAACATTAATGTAAAGTTATTAATTTCATGAGATGCGAAACATAGTACATCAAAATTTAGTTTCAATATTAATATATTCCCTGTACACAGTTTTATAATTTTCAAGTAATTTATTTTTTGGTCTTTTGTAACAATTAATGGCTTCAGCTTACCAAAAATTAAATAAATTAGTGAATTTAATGTTGGCTGGCATAATTTAAGTAATACAGTTAATAAGATTAATTATTCAGATATTCGCCTGATGGCTGTTAATATTTAATACTAGAAAAGCAATGTAATGATAGGGTAAATTTGAGTTTATCTCTCTAAGTTTTTTTCTCCTTTTGTAAGATATTCATGCTCTCCTCTCTCTCTTTGTTGACTGGAAACAGGAATACCACTCCCCACACCCAAATTATCTGTCACGAAAGAAAAGGGCCTTTACCGTTTTCACAACGTTGCGAACATAACCAAAGAAACTCTCCCATAGACTCCCCACCCCCAAGGAAAGGCAAGTGTTCCCTTTTCACCGATGCCATTTTGTCAAATTACATGATTCCCCCTCTCCTTGTAACAGTTTCAGTGGTCCGAAGTATAGTCCAGGCAACGAAGGAAAAATAGGGGAAAAAAATGGTGTAGTTTTGAAATTTGGCACAGTTGTAGG
>BGPR01007870.1:45341-67967 GCA_013235015.1 Araneus ventricosus | reverse complement strand
CATGTTAAAGAGCATTATTTATGTTTACGTCTGCATTTTCATAATATTATTTCGCCGTCGTGTCTAAATCACGTTTACAAAATCACTTTGACTCAGTTGAAAAGTCTCGGTTTCGGAGCCTGAACTAGTTCCAGGTTCGAAATCCAATTTCACAGAAGATCCGTCGTGTATTGGGCTTGTTGCACGTTAAATCATATGTGGGATGTCAAACGTCCTCCCGTTGGTGTGGTGGGGAAGTTTGGAGAGGGGTTGCCAGCTCTAGTGTTGGAAGATATTTCACATAACCGCGGTTGCATAGAAAGATGACTACTAGTGGCCGCAATATCTACATGTTTGTATCTTTAAAAAATCATGAAACTTTTTTATTTCATTCCTTATTAGAGTTTACTGGAATGAAGTAATTATGAACTTCACTAAGGCTCGCTTCACGCTCCAAGAAAAATATGACATCCTTATTTTTATATTATTTACGCACTTGACTCAAAACGAATTCCCAAGTTCGAAACTTGAAAATGAAAACAAAAATTCTTCCAAGAACTTAAAGAGAATAGAGAGTACTAACAACCTCCTCTTCTTCCGGCTTTCAGAATTACCACAACCATCACAATTTTAGTTTGGAATTCAAGTGGCTGTATTACTTCTGGTAACTTACTTGATTTTTTTATGTTTCGTAAATTGAATGTTATGAGCAATGAGTATTGAAATATGAATAACTAACCAAATACGATGAAATTTCTTTAATTTTTTCAGCTTACTTGGACAAGCAGCACTATTTCTGTAAGTTTATTAAAAGTTTCTTCGCTTGAAATGTCATTGAATATAGAATTTTTCTGAAATCTAAAGTCGATGAAACTGGTGTTTCGTTACAGAAATGATCCCCTGTTACTTTGCGGATAATTTATTTATTTATTAATTTTGAAGTGCATGGCTCTTGCTTAATTTCAGAAAGTTATTAATATTTTTCGTACAATTTATCAAACACATAACTCATAATTAGTTTGGCAAATAGTTCATTAAAATCATTCTTGTTTCGAGGAACCGAAGCTTCTGTACTGTTTTTATTTTACAACACTATCAAATCAATACACCACTCTATTCAATTCCCACATTTTTCTACATTAAAATCGAATCTAGTAATGATTGAAGAGCACTCAAGAGTTAAGGAAAAAATAATAATAAAGAAATTTCAAAACACCAGATACTTAAGAGAGTTGAATAAGAAGTAAAAAATAAGCCAATCAAGTGGATTAAATAATGCAAAAATAAACCAATGAGTGCTTGTAACCCTTTCAGCGTGTTCTAGAATATGCATAGCAAATATCGTTGACCCGTTATATTTAGATTTAATTTTTCAATTTATGAAGAAACTTTTTTAACTTATAAAGGAAAGAGTATTTGGAAGACCATTAATCTGGTTCTGAATATATAATTGCACAAAATCGATTTGTGTTTATCGATTTGTGATTTGGCTATTTTTTTATTAAAAGAGGATAAAATTCTGATTTAATTAAAACAGGGCTAAATAAAATTTAATTACATAAAATTTGTTTTCCAGTCGAATTGATTATTTAAATTAAGTACTTTTTGCTTTGATTTTATTTCTCTTTCGTTGAAACGTGTTCTTACTTTTAATCTTGTTATTTGAATATATGTGAAATTCAAGATATTTAAATATCTTGATATCTGAAGGATATCAGCTATATATCAAATAAAATTCTAGAACCCCATATTTCCATTTTGATGAAAAAATTAAAGTTAAGAAAACCCCACATATTTAAAAAGATTTCAACATATTAACCCTTTATCATACGCTTTTATTTAACTTCCTAATTAGATGATACGCCGCAATTTCCGACATTTATTTATATTTCAACACATTAAGGACGTGAAGGATATCTGACGATCTAACGATTTTTGTCACTGATAATTAATTTCTGACTTAAATAAAAAAAATCAGTTATTAGTGTCATTGTATTCGAAGGGCCAAATTTACTATACTGTTTGTTCGTGATTCTTTTCTAAATATTTTTGTGTAATTAACGTCACAAAAAGATACTTTGGGACGTATATCATTATTAATGAGACATGGCCGATCATCGAGAACAATACCTGATCCGGTAGCGCCTCTCACCAAACTTTCCTACCACACTAGCGGAAAAACCTTTGACATCAAAGAATTTAATATAATACATTTCCGCGTAGAGGGCGAATGTTTGCTGGAATATGGTATCTTTTTCCGGTTGCAATTCCGAGCTTCTGTCGCCAGCCAAAACGGTATGAATATTTTTAAAACCAACCTTTAAATGATTAATACAGTAACATAACTTATGAACAGTTTCTAATACATTTCAAAGCGCAAGTTAGTCCAAAATGTGCCGGGTGATTGAAGATAACGTGGAAAAAATGAAACGATAAATCAGGTACAGAAACAAACAAAAATCACACTAGAACATATTGTTTCCGAAGGCGATAGACAACCTTTAAGACAATACGTAATAAAATTGCGAAAAACAAGAAAGAATAAAAAATAATTCCTATTTACATTTCGTTTTCGCAAAGCATACACATGTAAAAAAATAAAAATAATAAATTGAAGAACTCAAAAATTTTGCCAGAAACGGGGATACACCCGTAACATCTGGGTTGCTTCCAGTTACGCAGCTTTTCAAAATTTGCAGGAGTATACCGGATATATCCTGATGTCTCCTAGTCACCTGCTACAAAGTCACTATAGAGCATGCGTATCAGGCAGTTCACGATACTTGAAACATTGTTTGTTACTCACGCGGAATCCATGATTTGATGAAATCAGGCCTGAATTGCTTCCACTCGTTCCATAACAACCATCTGGGCGCAACAAGTTATTTTTTGTCTTATAACATTAATCTAACCAATCTACGTCTAACCTACCAATCTTATTGTAACAATCTTTAACACCATTAAACAACGTTTAGAAACTTAACTTATGAAATGATTTTTTTATTGCCCACGCCACTTATATGATTTTTGTTTGTTGGTTTGTACCTGATTAACCTTTATTTTTTATTGATGTTTTTTTTAAATCAGCCTGAGCTATACCGAGGAGGTGGCGAGATTGGCCGCCAAGGGCTGAGGCAGAGGAGGGACTAAAAAATGACCATTAACCCTCCCAGCGGCACTATGGAAATTTTGAAACGTTTGAGAAATGTCATCTTCGAAAACTCAGTTGTACTAGCAAATGCAGCAATTTTAAACAAGGAACATTCCTTCCTTCTTCTGTGGTTAAAGCGTTCTCCGATCTCAAAGGAGAGATATGACACTGATTTATACTACTGTGGTCTCTAAGAGCTTCGCTTTAAGGAGGAAGGAAACGGTTGGAATAGGGATGGAAAGCAGAAAGCCCACACACAAATTCACAACCCCTCTTCTTCCAATTGCGGAGTGACATACACAATGGACAGCCAACCCTCCAATTACTAGTATGTATGTGGTCCTGGAGAAAAGGAAATTCCAATTACCCGAGAATACCCGGGCCTGGCGCTAGAGATGCAGAAAAGTTCGCGAGTTGTTTCGTAGTCTGCCGTTTGAGATGCAAAAGAGTTCGCGAGATATTTCGGGCTTGCCGCTGAATGGGTTAAAAAGTTTAAAAGCAAGATTGGTGCGATCTGCCATGTAAATAATAAATAATTCAAGTATTAGTGTTCTGTGCCTGATTAAATATTAAGGGGTTTGTTAGTTGTGCCTATAGATAGCAATGACTGCATTTCGCCTTGCTGGGGCGTTATGGGCCGGCCTGACCGGACGAAGTTGATTCTTTTTATATATGAGAATATAAATTTGTTAAACATGTGAAAGAAAAAGAATTGCAAGAAGGCAGTTTCTCCGGAAGGGGAGGATGATAGAGCAGATAAAAAATTAATAAAAATGAGCATGTAATGGAAAGGGGGCGCAGCTTTGGCAGTTCTTCCAGAGGTACAGGATAATCTCGGTACGGTCTTGGAATCACTCTGTATTTATCTATGGTCTTAGAAGCTATATTTGTTCTTATTGATTTCAAAACTCTTCCCTCGATATATCAGTACTCAAACAACAAATGAAAATCGAATTTGCACAATCAAATCAGATATTTATTTATTTCAAAAGTATTTTATAATTATTTTTTTGTCCTTTCATAGGAGTATTCGAAAGAGAAATAACGTAAATTTTTGTTTGGAAAGATGGAAAGGGAGCCATTTTTGTGAGTATCGATAACATATTGCTAGGTAGAGAACATTTAACTCCTCTTGTTACGCGAAATGTCAAGAAGAAACTCAATTTGTCGTTTTAATGTTTAGTATGCTGATCACTCAATACATGACACTACAAGTGATCACATATAACATTTAGATTTTTCATATTAGTTTCAGAAACAGAATGCTCTCAGAACAAGAGACACGCCTTCAGCAGTAAAAGCTCAAATTACTCTCTTTTAAATAATATTTTGCATTTTTACACTAAAACAGTTAAGCAAGGATAACAGCGTCCACTATGTGAGATACAATAACAGCTTTCACTGAGCATGAGCTGAAACATTATAAGATTGAAAATTAAAATTTGAACGCATCAAACAATTTCTTAAATAAAATTATCGCATATCTCAGTTTTCGTAGTTTTTTTTATATAATTTAGTTACATTAACGACTCATTTTGAAATGAAAAGAAAGCTCTTTTAGGAAGTACCTCCTAGGATTAAATCGTGGACAATAGTGTGGTTTGGCGTCTTTAGTCTGCCAAGGTCCATGTGCACGGCTGAATTTTAGTGGTATTGGGTTTCGAGCCTGTAAACCACCACTCCGAAGCCAAGTCCAAAGATCTGGCCTGTAGAGAGGCTTATACGATTTTTGCAGCAAGCCTGGCACAGCATACAATTTACCATTATATTTCATACCAGAAACAAATGTTAAATTGTTTTCTTTGGATATTATAATAACTTACAGGCAGAATATACTTTTTTGATTTAATTAACATTTTTATATATTTAGGCTGGCGTCTTTTATATAAAGCTTGTGATCTGAAATTCCTAACGCACAGGACTCTACAGCTGATATATTCATGCTAGATTCTTACCTAGAATCACATATCTTGCGCAGTAAAATTAATGCTATAATGATTTTTGTCTGCTTCTTAATTTAATATTTAGCAGCAAAAACAGTTTGAATGCTCCAGAAAAACTTTTTGAATGCTCTCATTGTAATCATTTAAAAGGCCGAGAAAGATTATTAGAAGTCTATTTTTATAAATTATTAAGTGAAAAGAAGTTGACAATATGCTTAATTTTCAATTCCAAATTCGCCATTAAGGGTTCGATAGGTCTAACTTGGCAACACGTGGCCACTTTATTATAAACAGGCTTTACTTCCGCATATCTAGCTTTGTTTCCTCGAACTAAATTTTGCGTATAAAGATATTGTCATACACCTTGTGTGATAATAATGGAATCCATGCAGCAGTTTCATCTTTTAAAATAATCATTGTATTTACCAATCAGTGACGCATTATTGTATGTTCGTTAGCGCAGAAAGAGGTTTAAAAGTGTCCATCTTGCAAGTTTCGCCACTGGAGGCGCTGGAAACAGTCTCACATGATAGTATATTGACTCTTTACTTTTTGGTAGACTTTCCACATTTCTAGCTTTTATCGCCCGAATATTATTATGCTGTATAAAGAAATAAGAATATACTTTGTATATGTAAAAAAGCAAGAGGATTCCGACAAGCATTTTCATTTTTAAGACGAAACATGTTATTAAAGCCTCAGTGAAGCCTGATTGCGTGCACTTCATTGCATAGAGTTTACCTCGAACAGAAGAAGGAACAAGGTTATAAAATCTCGCAAAAACTTGCAAGATTGATTAGTAGTGGAGCCGGGACTCATCGGAACGGTGTTTTGGCACTGCATTTTTTCAAGAAAAATAAATACGAAAAAATTGTGGAAAATTGTGAAAATTGTGGAAACAGCGCGATTTTTGTCAGCTAGATTAGAGAGTTCCGACACTGTTTTTAGAACGCTCCGGCATTGCTTATTTTGCGACTATACCACTCATTACTAGAGGCATGCGTAACAGTTTCCCAGTAGCTATTTATCTTTAAAAAGAACCAATTTAATTTCCCTTAATGAAGCATGATTACATTTAGGTAAAGAAGAACAGAGACAGAACGAACCAGGTTACAAAATCTCTTATCCACTAGGCTATACATTAGTGACGTTCAAATTATCTCCACTGGCCATATTACCTTCTACAAGAGATTTTTCAAAAAGTTTGACATTTTAAATTGAAAACCAAAATTCCTTTTAGAATATGAAGATGATGTTGAACACTAAGAATCACATGTTTTACATTTTTTTCATATTTACCACAATCACCTCAATTTTAGTTTTAAGTTAAAGTGGTAATACTAACCTTAGATAACTTAAACTTTGATAAACTAAGATTCTTAAAGTTTTGTTAATTCATGAAAACTGAATGTTACCACATGAATAATTAACCAAACATAAAGAAATTTCTTTTTTTTCAGATTACTTGGACAAGTACCACCATTTCAGTTAGGTTTTTAAATGTATCCGCATCGACACTTCCAATGCCATTTCAATACAGAATTCTTTTTGAAATCCAAAGTCGATGAAATCCGTGTTTCGTTCCAGATACGATTTCCTGTTACATTTCGGAGAACTTTTTTAAGTATGTGGCTCTAATTTAATTTCCGAAGGTTATTAATAATTTTTTGTGCATGTTTTAAATAGATTATTCTTAATTCGATGAGCAAATCACTTCATTTAAACCATCCTTGATTCGAGTTTCTATACAGTTTTTATTTTCCATCAACAACAAATGAATACACTACTGTATCGAATTCTCACATTTTTCTAGATCAAAATCGAATCTAGTCATGGTTGAAGGGCACTCCAATATAGAAAAAAGACACTAAAGAAATTTTAAAACATTAGGTACTTAAGAGAGTTAAATAAGACGTAAATAATAACCAATCAAGTGGATTAAAAACTGCAAAAATAAACCAATGAGTGCTTGTAACCACTTCATCGTGTTCTAGTGCATTCAAAGCAAGTAAAATTTTCCCGATCCAATTTCTTTTGTTTCATAAAGTGGAGAACTTTTGTAAATCCTAAATATGATTTTGTGCTTTGGTTATTTATTTTATTAAAAGAAGTTCATCGAAAAATGCAGATAAAATTCTGATTTAATGAAAACAGGATTTATTCTTTTATTAATATTTTCTAGTAGAATTAATAGTTCGCATTAAGTATTTTTTATTCTTTTTAATTGCTTGTCGTTGAAACGTTATTTTTAATACTGTAATTTAATTTTAGGTTACCTACAAGTTTTTAGATTATCTTAATTCTCCCTCTAAAGAATATCAATATTAAATCAGTTATGATACATGTCCTCGTTTCTCCATTTTCCTAATTAATAAATTCAGCTTAGAGAAATTTTTAAAATGAATTGTCTCTTTCAATAGTTGTAAGAGTTATATAGTTCATAGATTTGCTTTACATGTGCTATTTGCATGTGTTTTGCACTTTTGTTTATAGGATCATAATTTAAATTTTGTTTAATAAATAAATTTTTAGTTTTTGAATTGCATTTTTGATATGTTTTGTTTATTTTGATTTGAATGTTCATATATAACAGGTTATATATATTCGGAATAAGCCTAAACCTTTTTGAAGAGTCTAATTTTTACAGTTCTACGAAGCTGTTTTACCTGTGTGGAGGAGCTTCTTCCATAAGATACTTGGAGCTGGAAAACCGACAGCTGCACAATCAATCCAGACTCTCTGACCGAGAACTACCGAAGCGTTCTTTGGTTCAACGGTCCACTGTGGAGCAACTGGAAATAAAGGAAAGATTGAACTGTAAATTTCTAGCTAATCCATGGTAAAAAAACCTTAAGCCTACTCTTACAAATGTATAGTAAATAATAGTAAAATAATAATTAAATGAATTAATTACTGTTAATAATTAATTGTATTAATATAGTAAACGTATTAATATGTGATTCAATCTAATTAATAATTACATGTATTAATATAGTGAAAATATAGGAAATAATAATAATTAAATGTATAACAAGTATTATTACTATTCCTAAATAATATTAAATAACATGAAAATTGAAGCAGAGTGTCGTTATTAAAATTTAATCAGCATCTTTAAGGTAAATCAAATTTTAATCCTTTTGGAAGCATTTTTATTTTATACTTTGTGATGTTATAATCACCTAGATGGTATATAGGTAGATACAATTTATAATACTTGCGAACTTAATTTCCATTTATCGACAGATAGAAGTAACGCAGTCGAAGTCGTCACATTACAAATTATATTTAAGATGGCCATAAAAGAACGCGAGGTGTTTGCAGTTGGATTTTAAAAGTCTGTTGAGCCGGATGTAACCAAATCTGATCTATGTACTATTCAGACTATAAGATTACGATCTATACAATAAAACGGACCACGTAGATTGCGGGCATCTGAGCAGTTGTAGTTGTGGAATTACAAAATTTAGAAGTGTTGTTCGGTACTTCTGCGCAGTAACGGACGAAGTGTTTGGGTCATTTTCACACTTTTCTTCAAAGAAATCCGGACCCAGAATGGAAGAGGTTGTAAATCCACACCAACCAATAACCGTTGCTGACTGCTTTAGTATCTGTTGGAAAGCATGAAGATTCAGGGAATTCCATTTGTGATGAAAAATAATAGTTGGAATGTAAAATAATACCTGTAGTGAAAATTGTGATGACAATAATTCTTCTGATTAATTCATTGCCTAACAACGTGTGCAGCAACATAAAACAAATGGTATGAAAATTGGATTTTTGTCCACAAATTGAATTCCGTGGTAACAATAGTACTCAAATCGCAGATCAGAATTTTAAAAATTAAAATCCAAATATCTCACGCCTTATATGACCGCCTATATATCATATAGGCCGCATTAATTAAATATTTAATTTTAATATAAATTCCTCATTTTGTGAAGGAAAAATAAAGTGACATCACATATGCTAATTGAAATAAAAATTCCAACAGCACAGCAACACAATATCATAAATCACAAGTTACCTTTCGTACGAAGCAAGACCTATGAATGTTTAAATATATATTCAAATTATATATAATAGCTAATAGCTAGCGAAGCTATAAAAGCTTCGTTTTAGCTTGGAAGTCTTAAATTTTCTGGTATATTATTAGATAATCGCGTTGGAGTTTATTGTAATAGTATATAAGTTCTCTTGGAAAAACAATTTTATATACTTTTATCTAACTTCCTTTAATTCATGTTTTCAAAAATGAACTTCTATAATTGGTTTTTCAGTCGCTATGTGTATTTCAAAAAACATTATGATATATTCGTATGATAATATATTTCAAAAAATTATTGATTTCAAGATTTCCTACTACTTCTAATCATGAATTATGAATTAAAAACGTAAAAGTAGAGAAAGATTAAAATAAAATATTCTGTTTCTTAGAACATTAACGAAAATATTTTAAAAACTGTTTTCATGAAATTAATTTAAATAAATTAATGCCTGATTAGAAGCTACGAGAAGATTTTTTTCGGACAGTCTCCTAAATTTGATAGTATCATGATCTGGGCTGAAATCCGATTTCTAAAATTCTACACTACCCCAAAACGCCGCCTCATAACCGTAATCCTGTAACATGATGGTTATTCAACAGTTGGTTGGGTACAGGAAGACACCACACAACATCAGGAGGACGTTTGATCCTGACAGATTTAAATTAACTAGACCCACGAACATAACGGTTCTTTGAATTGTGTTTAGAACCCGAAATCCTCCAATCTTAATCCGATACACCACCACTAGGTCACCTCTGGTCTAAAACTCATTTTCGTACGAAAACGACAACTTGTAAAACATTTAAAAGTGGCAAAACATCAAATGTATGAATCTTAATCGGTTCATTTGTCTTTAAAAAGTGAAAGAAAAAAATTATACTCTTTAAAAATGAAAGAAAAACACTATGCTATTCATAATTGTTAGATAACTTAGATTATTTAAAGTACTCTTTATCTTTTTGATGACAGAAATGTTGAATATTCTTTCTTGGCGGAATTAAAGAGAAATTCTAGGCCTTCTCTTTGCTTAGAGTTAAGGAGAATTTGAAAACAAAGGCTAATTTTGTATTGACCATGTGTGCAATGCACCGTTTCCAGAGACAGTCAATAGGTTTATTGGAGGAAATAGAGATTAATCCTGCGAAGGGAGCGCATCCTAATCTTTTAGTTGTATAGCACTTGTACCAAACCGCACGCGAATGAAAGTGTCTGCTGGTATAGCATCTGTACGTCTGGTTGGGAAACGGTTCAAACACTGTCAAATAAAAAAATCAAATCTTTTAAAGAAAAGTAAAGCATTTCTCTTAAGAATGCCTTTCAAATCTCAAATGTCAGAGAAAAAATAATAATAAATGTCTTTCGTGTAAGTAATGGAAGTAAGTTTCGTGAAAGAATAATTTTAATATTATTCTGGTTGACTATTATATAAATGCATGAAAATCACATAGAAAAAAGACAACTTTAGAATTAAAAAACTTTAATCCATCAGACTGACTTATAAGCCACATGAGACAATCATTTGGAAAACTACGAATAGCATCATCAAGAAATTACTGAAGAAAAATTTCCTGCTTTCTATGTTTTAGCGATTTATTTTAAATTCACCCAACTAAATCCTTCACTTCAAGTTTCCGAGCCGAATAAAATGCCTATGAAATATTCCAAGAGCCTTAAGGTATAATCACTCGACGCGTCAGTGAAAAAAAATTCAAAGAGAGCTTAAAATTAATAAGGTCGTTATAAAAAGCTCAAAGGATCGAAAAAGAACCACTCCACCTGTTGAATAATGGAAATAAAATCTTGAACAGGAGCAAAGCCTAAGCATTAAGCTTGGAATGCCAGAGGTCGAGACGTGAAATCTGAGATTTGAAAATAATGAGATTAATAACCTCCAGGGTTTTTAAGCGAAGCAATTTTGAAAGCTAATCTCAAACGCAAAATGCAGAGGTACATTTTTTATTCATTACTTAAGGTTAATAACTGGATGATATGATAGCGTTTAGTGAAAACTAATACTCTTTTACAAAGCCTTAAAGAATTATATTGGGTAAGCTGGATGTAGATAGATTTCATGTTAAATCCTTGTGAAATTCAGACTTGCAAAGTTATTGTTTAGAAAGTCTTAAATATATTTTTTTAAAACAAGCAATAGATTATTTATAATGTTTAAGATGTATGCGCTCAAAAGAAGTTCAATAAAATATAAAATGCAATGTAAATAATGATATTTAAATAAAAAAATATTTATAATACTTTAAAGATGCATGCTTTCAAAGGAATATCAGTGAAATATAAAATGCAATGTAAACAGCAATCCTGATCAACTGAATAATGAGAGAAAAAAATACAGTATAACCTGTCAAGGAATAATAATATCAAAATAGGGATATTAGTTTATAGTGATATGTGACCACATAAGTCATTTACTTTAAATTAGTATGCTTATAAGCAAGTCTTGTGGGTTACGGCATGATAAGGTTCAGGGCTGTGAATCGGGAAAAGAGTGTCATAGGCTGTATCCTCTGTATCAGGGCTGTGAATCGGGAAAAGAATGTCATAGGTTGTATTCTCTGTATCAGGGCTGTGAATCGGGAAAAGAACGTCATAGGTTGTATCCTCTGTATTTGCTCTTTATCAGCTTTTGTTTTCAAAAAATGATAGGTTGATTGTTTACGTAGGCCGGAATAGTTGCTGGAGGTTTCCTCCAGCTGAAACATAAATGTGGACCAGGTTTTTTTGTATGTCTTCTAAGAATATAGCCTTTATAGAAACCAAGTCAGATTTCTATCTCATTTGCTACATAGATGTCTCAGTGTCGGTTTTGACCAGCAAATGATGTCTACTTCGCCTCTATCATGAACCCTTCATTTTTGAACTTGGTTAGATCTAGTAGCATTAGAACCACGAATATTTCAAATTAGACGCCTGCCATCATTAGATATTTACTACAGTAAAATAAAAAACAAAATGCGCGTCAGGAAAGTTATTAATGTTCTGAAGTTAAAAAAAAATGAAAGCGATTTTAATTGCTAGAACTCTAATTTTCTTCATTATTTCCACCATCATTAAGGCTTTTTTTTCTCATTTCTAATTAGTTTTTGATTCCTTCCTCAAAGAATGGCCGCGACACCGAAATTAACCTCTATTTTAAGATAACTACTTGCTAGGATTTATGTTGTTATCATCTTTTATCTTTGTTCGTTTAAGATAGCTTAATATGGAGAAGTAAGTGGTTGTCAATTGAATTAATACATGTGACGTGACATTCCATAACAAAATTAATTGCGTATGTCATCTAAACAGTATCTGCATCATTCAGTGCGGATATGTCTGTTATTAACATGTTAGACTTTGTTTACGTTTTGAGCAAACAAATTTTCTTAGAGACAGCGAAAGAGAATAACCCTTTGTACATTTTGACCTTGAGTGCATGAGACAGAGACAACAATGTTATAATCTGACAACCCCCAAAAGAAAGGATCTATATTGTAATTTTATTTGCTGTTTAGTAGCCCCAGTAGCACAAAAATATTGAAAAATATTTTGGGCAATATTGAAAATACCGAGGAATACCGAATGCTGCATCTAAATTTTTAAAAGTTTTGTAAACTTAAAATTTTGGCCCAAAAATATTAGTTTTGGCTTAATAATTCATACCTTTTAAGATTTGTATTCCAAAAAATTCATTAGAATATTTTTTCATTAAAAAGCGAAATACTCTATAACCCTGTGTAAACAGTATTGGAAATTCTATATTACCACAACGTTGATAAATGTAATGGTGACAATATTGAAAATTCTACGTTTAACAATGCTGACTAATGTAGTGCTGAGAATATTGTAAATTCTACATGTAACAACGTTTATAAATGTAGTGACGACCATATTGTAAATTCTGCATTTAACAATATAGCACAACGTCTTATTATTCCAGTTTTTTTTTACCTGAAATGAGCATACGACCTGGATACGTTTGTATATATCTGGTTTTGATTCTTTGTCTGTGTTCTAAAAAACCATCCTGTTTTTAATAAAATCCCCTTGATCGTCCTCCTTTTTATTAATTCAATAAATCAATGATAATATTAAAACGCTAACTAGGTATCTTTAAAAGTATTATTACTTTTGAAAATTCTCCATCCCAACTTTTAGTAAATACAGAACTTACACTTTAAAGAAAACTATAAATCATTTTTTTCTAATTGATGAAATTTTAACGATCATAAACAAAATTAAACTCGAAAAACATTCAATGCTTGTTAAAAATAATATTTTTTTTATGTCCCATATTTTTAAAAGTAATTACTTTTGAACCCTAATTTCATAATTTATTCCACTAGAAAAACTTAGTTACTAGCAAAAATCGCTCTCTCTTTGACTTCAAATCATATTCTCAACTCAAAATTATAAAAAGTTAATTAAATCAGTTCAAAATAATATGTAGAGATACACGATACTTCCTATCAAGCCAAGCTCGGTTACTGCAATCTATCTTCAGCGCTCAGGCCTATAATGAAGACAAATATACTTTTTTACGTTAATAGATAAACAATGTTTCTTTTAAGCTGGGTTAAATTTTACTCCAGAAAATATAATTAAATGATTTACGCTTGAATAGGTAATTTTTTGATTCATTGGGCTTGATTGAAGGATTCAAGATTTTATATATAAACAAACAAAAAAACTCGCAAACTCTAAATTTTATTAGTAATGTACTGGATCTTTGAAATTTCGTGAATTTTTGTCTTATTGATGACAATGCAACAATTTTAATATTTTCGTAACTTCATTATCAATTAATCGATTAACTTGTTGCATTGGTAATACAAAATCTACAGTGAAATCAATCTCAGAATTGTCGTTATATATCCGTAACAAATGTCCATTACAAAACAATCAAATGATGCGGTATGGAAGCAATTTTTTTTTCAATCTCTTATAAGTAATTAGGTTCAATCTTAATATAAATAAAAGTCATTGTGGGTATGTGTGTATGTGGGTATGTGTGTATGTATGTGGCTATGTTCCACATCTCCTCCTTAACCAATGGACGGTTTTCAATCAAATTTTGTACACTTATTATTTAAGACAAGGGGAAGACACTTATGAACTTTTCTAAGTCCAAAAGTTAATTAAACAAGCAGTTAATTAGAAATTAACCGAAACCGTTTTTCCGCCGTAACTTCGGAGCAAATTGTCCGACAAAAAATATTTTTATACCCTCTTAAAGTTCAACTTTTTACCTTTCCAATGATACCAATTTTATTTCTGTGACATTTTCCCTTCGATTGTTATTAATTTTTAAAAGTTCCATAATTTTCAAATACTTGCAGACGATTTTGAAATAACGAAGATTTATAGCTACTCCGTTGCTAGGGGACGGTTAGACTTTGAACTAATTCACCTTTATTTCTGAAAATTTTGCTTATTTTTATAAACATCCATATCCTTAATCTTTAATAATATAATAAATGTGAAAGTGTGTCTGTCTGTCTTTCTGTCTGTTTGTTAAGCTTTCACGGCAAAACTACCAAACCGATTTGGATGAAAATTGGCAGAGTTGTAGCTTGAAACCCAGGAACGGACATAGGGTAGGTGAAATCACGTTAAATTAATTATTTTTGACTACGGATTAAAATTAATTAACAGAGAAAGCCCATTGACTCCGCGATTCGCGATGAAGATTATTTTATTTTTCAATCAACTGTCACGTGGATCCTTCAGGAATGCGAAAACATGTGGAATAAATTATTTTTAAAATCAACTATCACGTGATCCTTTTTTCCACTGTAACTTCGGAATAAATTGTTCGATAACATTTATTTTTATGCCATCTTAAAGTTCAAATTTTACCTGTTCAATGATACCAATTTATTTTCTGTGACATTTTTCCTTTAATTTTTATTAATTTTTTAAAGTTTAATAACTTTAATTACGTGCAGACGATTTGGAAATAACGCAAATTTATAGCTACTCTGTTGCTAGGAATCGGTTAGACTTTGAACTAATTTACCTTATTTCTGAAAATTTTGCTTATCTTTATAAATATCTATAAAATAAGGCAGAAATTACATGTATTTGTCTGTCTGTCGGTCACAAGAACTCCTCCTAAACGGTGAACGGTAGCGACATGAAATTTACACACGACATTCTAGAGCATATTTCTAGGTCAAAGGTGCTATTTTCAACTTTCAGAGTCAATTAGTTCTTAAGATATTTAATTAAATAACGAAAATTAGCTGCTTTTAAGCCTAATGCTTAGATGTTTTTTGCCAATAACTTCTGAAATATTTATTAGACAACAATTATTTTTATGCCATTTTAAAGACCAGAAAATTATCTTTTAAATGCTATTAATTCCATTGCGATGAAATGTTTTATCTAATTATCATAAAGGTTTAAAAATATTTTTGTAACGTTATTTCTAACAATACTTTTTATTCTTATAGAAATAAATTCAAGCCAAATTACTGTTTCGCGCGCGGGCTTTTGCCAGTGTTAAAGTTAATATAAGAAAATATTGCTTTCTTTGACCATAAACAACAAAGGGGACTTTGCACTTCCGGTTTCCTGTAGTAGTAGCATTTACAGCTTTTAATACGGTTACACAGTGATCCAATGACGTTAGTGAATTATTCTCACGATGTTTTGTTTAATTTTCACAGTGAGATATTACAGAATATCCATCTGGAGATAGGGTAATGGGCATTAACAAGGAACATCATATTCTGTAGAGCTCTTCAACATCTTAGAATTATCAGGGGCACCTTCCGATAAGCCGAGATTGAATGTCGGTGTGCCAGTACTACTAATACGTAACCTCGATATACCGAGACTGCGCAATGGAACACGGTTACAAATTACACACCTAGGTCCAAACGTCGTGAAAGCTACTGTTATGACTGATATAGGGAGAAGAGAGAGTATTTTAATTCCACTCCTTCCGATAATTCCGAAGGATTTATCTTCTCAGTTCAAAAGGTAACAAATCCCTTTAAAAATATCATTTGCCAGGCTCAGGGCCAGGCACTGAAAGTGGCAGGCGTACATTTGGAAAAACCATATTTTTCTCATGGGCAACTATATGTGGTGTGTTCACGTGTGTCCAGCCCACACAACCTCTACATCCGTGCAAATAACGTGGTATACAAAAGTATATTAGCACAGATAAACAATTCACATAATTATATTAGCATACATGTACAGTACGCTCCTGTCAGCCGTCCAATTAAGTATTATCAACTGTCAGAACTTTTACTTACCCCTTTCAAAATGCAACAAAACATTTACATTCGTGAATTAAAAAGAAGAATAATTCAAATTCTTCGCGCACGAAGTCGCGGGTAACAGCTAGTATTAGGAATATTTATAATTTTGGGGAAATAGAACATACATTATTGGAACTTGGTGGAACTATATTGTATAATATTGCTCAATATTAAACAATATTGAAATCCAATACTGAGCAATATCGGAAAAGTGTTGCATTTTACGCTGTTTCAAAATTGCAACGCAATATTATGCAATATTGATTTTTAGAATTTTACAATATTTAACAATATAGTGTGCTACTTGGAAGATCGTTCATTGCTTTTTCTTGGCATCTGTATTTTCGAGATTGTCTCTTTCACACTTCTGCGAGAAGAAACACCCCAGATAGCATGCAGACTTGCAGCAAGTTTGATTTTTCTGGATATTAGTTTGTCATGACAAACTTAATGTGGCAACTTTGCAGCAAACTTCTGCAAAGTAACAAAGCATAATCGACCAACGCTCTTGCAAAACAAGTTTGCTGTGAAGTTGTTATGACAAACTTCACACCATGATTGCAAAACAAGTTTTCTGCAAGGATGATACAGCATACTTACAGATAATCTTTGTCTCTGCTTTAAAAAAAGATCCGATTTTTAATAGCATCTCCTAGACCGTCCTTTTTTATATTAATTCAATAAATCAATGATAATTTGTAAAAAAACTAACTTTTTTATAAAAAAAAATTAAAAAATTCTCCATCTTTTTACTAAATATAGAACTCGCACTTCAAAGAAAACTATATCGCCTTTTTTTAATGTTGAAATTTTAACGTTCATAAACAAAATTAAACCTAAAAACAGTCAATGTTTGTTGAAAAATAATAACTTACATTTTGTCGCATTTTAAAAGTAATTACTTTTGAACCCTAATTTCATAATTTATTCTACTAGCAAAACGTAGTTATTAGCGAAAATCGCTCTCTCTTTGACTTCAAATCATATTCTCAACTCAAAATTTAGAAAATGAATGAAATCAAGAAAACAGTTTAAAATAAATCGTAGATGCACGATCTATTAACGTAATCTATATTCTCCTCTCAGAGTCTAGCTGGCTGAGTGGTTAAGACGACAGGTTTAGGAAGCGGGATGTCGGGGGTTCCAATCCGAGGTTGTCTTCGTACTCTGTTTTTGCTGTAGTTTGCAATGAGTTTGATGCGGCAAGCTTGTGACAAGTTTGACGCGTGGTAACTAACTCGTTTGCGTTAACTTGTTTCAAGCTTGCAGTCTTGCAGTGTCAAACTTGCTGCAAGCTTGCATATTTGCAAAGCAAGATTGCTGCAACTTTGCTGCAAACTAAAATTGCTATCTGGGATGCATGACAACACATATAAGTAAAATGCCTTTATCTGAGAATGAAAATTTCTTTTTCACTTACCATTCACTACGAACTGCATTGTTCTATTAGTTGACGCTGCGATGTTCGCGGCCACACACGTGTACTGTCCTCTGTCGCTAGAAGCAACTTTCTTGAAGGTCACAATGGAAGTATCCTCAAATGTCTGCACTGTCGTATCCCCGTGGGCCAAAAACGTCTGCCCGTTTTTCAACCAATGAAATCGCATGGGAGGATCTCCTCTGGTAACAACGCATATCAGCTTAGTCCGAGTGTCTTCATCAATCGTAATGCTTTCCTTGAAGTAATCAGGGTCAATCACTGGTGGAACTACAAGAAAAAAACTGAAATTAGTCGATAATATTAGAAATTTAATTAATTTGACATTATCTTACATTAGCCTGAAAGTCGTCAAGCATGAATATCATAAAGAAAATTCTACTGTTCTGTGAGATTTATTTTATGTAAAAAACGTTAGAAAGGTATGCGAGCGGCTTCTATAGTAAAGAGAGGATTCTTATAATTGTTTTCACTTATTGATAAAATACGTTAAAATTAAATTTGCATGGAAATGAAATATAGGATAAGCATGTATGCTGAAGACATCAAATACAGTGGAGTCTCCCTATAAAGAAATCGCTTGGTTCCAATTGAAAAATTCGTTACAGAGAAAATTTCGTTATACGGAGATTAGAGATTTTTGCAGTTATTTAAGTAAATGTTCCAAACTTTTCAATAGGTGCGATAAGTTCAAATGTATTTAATTATGATTTTCAATTAAAAATGAAGTAATATATATTATAAATTTGTTAAAATTATACTAATTTTTATTCTATAAATAAAATGCTCAAAAGTTAAGACAATTCACCAATATAGAGAATAGTATGTACTTACGTTTATTTTACTTGAAAAATTCCGTTATTTTACATTGCTTTGCATTTCGTGATGTTAAATTTTCAGAAAATTTTTCACATTTTAAGAGTGAGTGGTTTCCAGAAAACAGGCACGTGTGAGCGAATTGGTTGCACAGAAACTATCAACTTTCTTCAAAAATGACAAAAATCGAAAAGATAAACCTCTGAAAAAATTCGTTATAGGGAGACAACCACTTCGTTATATGGAGAATATTTTGAATGTTATTTAACATTTCGATTAAAAATTTCGTTATAGGGAGAAATTCGTTGTAGAGAGACTTCGTTGTAGGGAGACTCTACTGTATTATCTAATGTCTTCAGGATTTTAAGATACTTTTTTCGTCACAAAAAACACAAAAAGCAGATGTGCATACACACTTTCCTTAACAGCTAAAGCGAATGACCTAACAAAAGAAAAGACTGATTATCAGAACTTTAAAATATTGAAAATGTACTGTCTCGGAAAAAGAAAAAGGAGCCACCCAGCATTATTCCGCCACTGGTTAATTTTATCTTAAACCAAAAGATACCATTTTTCAGGAAATAATGCCTACTAATAGATTCCATGTCTAAAAAGTCCATACGGGGTCGTCTACATATTTATAATTGTACTAACTTCAAAATTCCCAATCGCAAAACACATTTTTATCACTGGATTTGAAAACTACATGAAAAGTTATGCTCGGATACAAAATTTCATTATCCAAGCTCAATAACTTTTGAAATTATAAGCAAATAAAATTTTGATGCTAAAATAAAATTTTGAATTTTTATTGATATCCTGAGAAATAATATAGTTTTTGACGTAGAATTTTTTGTTGTAATAGTTTGAAGTATTCTACACATTCTGAACTTATACTATTGATTTAAAAATAATTTTGAGCACATGAAATATTTTATGATATTTGATGTTCAAACATTTTTAAATCGCAACAATTATAAGTTTTAACAGCAATCGATGCAGATTTCATAAGCCCATGCAAAATTTCAGCTCACTTATACGAATAGTTTTGAAGTTACATTATATTTTCTATTTTCGCTGTAATTCGATGCACTTAAGGGGGCGGCATATATTTCGAAACCGTTTTCATTATTAAATATAATTATTTCACCACTTTATTTTATAAAATTTAAATATATAAATATTTAACAATTTATATATATAAATTAAAATTTATAAATTAAAGTGGTGCATATTATTCTATTTATTTTTTAAGCATCAAGTTTGACCGATTGTAAAATGTAGATCATTACTTTGAAAATAACATTTAAAGTGCGAAATAATTTAAAATGCTACTACCGACATTTAAACGCAAGCAGTGAACTTAAGTAAGTAAATGTGGAGACGACCCCTTTTATGTCGACAACACAAATTGTCGAATATCTTCCACTCTATTAATGATATATTAACCAAAATTAATATCGTAAGTTATTTTTCCATGAGAAATTTATTTATGGCATTAAAAAAGGGTAATTGAAAATTTTGAAGTTAGTGCAATTTTATAAATCTGGGACGCTCCCTTATGAGATTTTAAACCTTAGAATCGTTTAGTATACGTTATTTCCTGTAAAACCGGTATCTTTAGTTTTAAGAAGCATTGAACAGCGGCGGAATAATGCTGGGTGGCTCCGTTTTTTTCCCGCGACTCTACATGATGAACAGAATTGTCATGATTCGCGAAAACCGAACACGTGTTAAATCTGCTAAGCTGGCTTTTTATCAGTTGCAATTTAAATTTGACTTTAAAGTGTTGAAAACAAGTAAAATGCTGGTACGGTGTCTTGAAATGCTTGCTTTTTGAATTTGTAACTAAAGTAACTCTCTTCGTACCGGTCGTAAAGTACAAAAAGAGTTGTCACTTCGCACTTAAGACTTCAAAAATGCTTTTGCTCTTTGCTTTAGTAAGCTATCATTTCTACGTAGATCTGCCGATAGACGAGAAAGACATTTTTAAGGTAGATAACAGACTGTGTGAGATGTGGATTTATCTCAAAACACCGTTTTGTGTCTGCCGTTTTGAAAGCTTAAAAGGACCAGGCTTTCACTGGTTGACAACTTAAATTCTGAAAGATTTTAGAGGTTATAAAAATACAGTCAACATAAACCTAAGGGGAAGCGTTTTTTTTATTACAGTGGAGATTTTTATCGGCGAAAAATTGTAACGTTTATTTTCTTGCAATGAAATGGAAGCAAACATTCCGTAAAAAAACGAAACGGTCTGTCCGAAAAAAATTTCAACAAAGCTAAGATAAATAAAAATATTAATTTCGTTTCAAACATGGTTTTAAAAAGGAATAAATATTTTTTTAGAACAGAAAACTGTTCGCATACATATGAATACAAGAAAAGAACACAAATACTGAAAAAAAAACATTTTGTGATTCTAAATTAGTGTTTGTTTTGTAAGTGCTGTGATTTCTGGTAATATGTGTTCTTACGAAATTGTTTTAAATTTCAAATTTATATAAAGGTAATGCACACTATATAATCACCAAATGCAATGATGAATGAATCAAAATAATATCAATAAAATAAAGAGTTAAAATGCTTTAACTATTAATCTTAAGAACATAAATAATTTAAAAGTTCATCTTCAGCATTTTAATGGACATATTAATAACATCAAACTTTCCAGAAAATTTCTTAAAAAATTTATGAAACGAATATAGAGATCTCACCAGTGAAATTAAATTATGAAATACATTTTAAAATAGGATTTTATCTCCGAATATTATGGTCGGCAGACGCAAAGTGAATAAAGTTGATTAGATCAGATACGCAGATTTATGATAATCAAGCAAATATAACAATTCTTACAGTTTCAAAAAAATTCTTTTTGATTTTGGCGTGAAGTGTTAAAGTTCTATTGGCGCCATAGCAAGCATAGCACCCATATTTCCGATCGAGCCAAAACGAAAGAATGTTTTAACATTTCCTTTTGCAACTTCAGAACAGCCCGGACGAATTGCCCATGTTGAATGTTAAAAAAAAATAATAATAAAAATAATCCTCAGTCACACAGAAAATATATTGGCAATTCAGTATCAATGAAAGTTCTAAATTCCAGCATAATATATCCGATATATAATCAATATATCAATGGTACATTTGTATCTACACAAAATTTGAGAAACATAATAAAAAGCAATTTTATGAAGGCAGAAATTTCTGAATATATTCAATTCACAATCACCACAGTCTCGCTCACATAGCACATGTTAGTTTTTTAACTTGACAAGCTTTTTACATACCTCGGAGGCCTTTAATATGTATTTTTTAAAAAGAAAAAATTAACGAAAGACAGAAAACTTTTTCTTTCCTATCGAATAAAAAGAAATTTCAAGAGAAATAAATAAAAGAAAAGGTTTTTTTCTGCCTTTCATTTCCTTGCAAATCGATTTTCAACAAATGACGATGAATTTCTTCGGTGCAATTACTCATTTCATATTGGACAGCGTGGAAAATTGTTTTTGAATAGCAAATATTGAAAGATAATAATTTTCGAAATAAATGGAACTAGTTGATTGCCTTCTTCCATAAAATGAGAAAATTCATCATACATTGTGTCTTAAGAAATCTGATGAAAAAGTTTCCATGTCTTTCAAAAGAGGAGCATGTAATAAAGTATTATACTCTGAAGAAATTTAATTTCATTTTCAAAAACAAAATAAATTTCAGCCAAGAAGATTTATAAATAATAAACACTTTATTTTTATCTTTTATATCGCTGCATTTCAGTAATTTCGTTTATTAAATATATATATCTCTTTATGTGCACTAACTAGAAGAAATGTGATAAACTGAAAAATTATCTCAACAAAATCTAAAAAATTTTGAAAAACGGAAATAAATAATATAATTCAAATATAAATATCTAAAATTGCAGGAGCAAATGTATTTGAAGACAGAAATCTAAAAAAACCTGTAGAGTGAATGTAAAATC